>JAKCPB010000757.1:0-62341 GCA_021442155.1 Cymbidium sinense | reverse complement strand
TCTTTTTTAGGTTTAAGTTTATGTTTAGGTTTAGGTTGTAGTTTTTTTTTTGGATTAGGTTTTTTATTTATTTTATTTAGTTTTAGCATTTTTTAGCTTTTTAGGGTTTAGGTTTAGGGTCATTTTGAGTTTTGGGGTTTAGGTTTATAGTTTAGTTTTTTAGGGTTAGTGGTTTAGGGTATTGGTTTAAGGTTTTAGGCTGTTTGAGTTTTTTTTAGGGGTTTTGGGTTTATGGTTTTTTAACTGAGCAAATTCGTGATTCAACATTTCTTCTGTTCAATTTTATCAACCAAGTAACACCAAGTTTTCTAATACTGTGATGACATGATAAAAAAATTAGTATGTATATAATAAATCAAAAACACTAGATAACTAAAACTAACTATATTATAAAGATACAATTACATAAGCAGCAGATCGGATCGACCGTTCTTCAATTTCTCCAGTCCCATCAGAACAACCCTGACCTCTCGTGTAACGGGATCCACCATCACGATCTCTCCCTTTGCCGCCACCATGGATGTTACCTCGTCGCTCCTCCTGCCTCCATAACCACCACTGCTCCAACCACCACCTCCATATCCACCAACACCATGAGATTCCCACCACGAGTATGATAATCACCTCCTCTGCCATTGCCTCCACCATCGCCGATTGATTAATGTGATGTTCTGCCAAGTTTCTACCCATTCTTTTTAGGTTTATTAGGTTTTGTGTTTCAATTTAATTTTAATTTATTTAGTTAATTTAGGTTTTTTGGGGTTTAGGTTGATTTAGGTTTTGGTTTTAGGTTTGGGGTTTAGGGTTTTAGGGTTTATGCTTTAGTGGTTTAGATTTTAGAGTGGTTTAGGTTTAGGTTTTGGGGATTGGTTTTAGGGTTTAGGCTTAGGATTTAGGGTTTAGTTTAGTGTTTTAGGTTTAGGTTTGAGTTTAGGTTTTGGGGTTTAAGGGTTTAGTTTAGGGTCAGTTTAGAGGTTTTGGGTTTAGGTTTAGGGTTTAGGTTATGGGTTTAAGGAATTAGGGTTTAAGGTTTAGGGTTTAGGCTTTAGGGTTGGGATTAGGGTTTAGAGTTTAGAATTTAGGGTTTAGGGTTTAAGGTTTAAGGTTTATGGTTTAGGATTTAGGGCTTAGGGCTTTGGGTGTGGGTTTTTTTTTTTAAAATAATAATTAAGAAACCTAGTAGGTTTAGGTTTATTTAGTTTACTTAGTTTTTTTTAATTTATTTTAGTTTATTTTATTATTTATTTTTCTTTAGGTTTATGTTTTATTTTGTTTAGTTTAGTTTATTTATTTTATTTTGGTTTTTATTTTATTTTATTTTTTTTAGGTTTAGGTTTAGGTTTATGTTTAATTTTAGTTTAGTTTTATTTTATTTTATTTTTTAATTTTAGGTTTTATTTTATTTTAGGTTTAGTTTAGGTTTTAATTTTATTTTTAGGTTTATGTCTTAGTCTTTATTTTAGGTTTATTTTATTTTATTTTTTAGTTTAGGTGAATATTTATTTTAGTTTATTTTATTTTATTTAGTTTAGGGTTTTAGTTTCTTTTATGTTTAAGTTTAGGTTTTATTTATTTTATTTTAGTTTATTATAGTTCAAGTTTTTTTAGCTTAAGGTTTAGGTTTTATTTTTTATTTATTTTTAGGTCTATCTTTTAAGTTTAGGTTTTTATTTAATTTTTATTTTATTTAATTTTAGGAATATTTTTTTATTTTAGGTTTAGATTTTATTTTATTTAAGTTATTTTATTTTTAAGTTTTTTTTAATTTCGTTTAGGTTTTATTTATTTTATTTTATTTTAGTTTTTATTTTTATTTTTATATTTTTAGGTAATGTTTAGGTTTATGTTTTAGTTTAGGTTTTATTTTATTTTAGGTTAAGTTTTTATTTATTTTATTTTAGGTTTTATTTAGTTAGAGTTTTAGGTTTTTATGTAAGTTTAGGGTTTAGGTTTAGGTTTTATTTAAGTTTAGGGTTTAGGTTTAGGGCTTAGGGTTTTAGGTTTAGGGTTTTTAGGTTTAGGTTTTGTGGTTTAGTAGTTCATGGTTAGGGTTTTAGGGTTATTTTTGGGTTTAAGTTTATTTAGGTTTAGGTTTAATTATATTTATTTTATTTTAGTTTATTTTACTTGAGGTTTAGGTTTATTTTATTTTTATTTTAGGTTTATTTTTTTTTAGTTTAGTTTAAGTTTTATTTTTATTTATTTTAAGTTTTATTTTTTTTTTTTTTATTTAGTTTTATTTTATTTTATTTAGATTTTTTTTTAAGTTTACAATTAGTTTTATTTTATTTTTTTTTATTGTTAGTTTATTTTATTTTTTAGTTTAGTTTTTATTTATTTCATTTTATTTTAGTTTTTATTTTTTATTTTATTTTATTTTTACGTTTAGGTTTAGGTTTTCATTTTATTTTATTTAGGTTAAGGTTTATTTATTTTATTTTTTAGGTTTATTGGGTAGATTATTTTTAAGTTTAGGTTTTTTATAGAGGTTTTAGGGTTTAGGGTTTGCTGGTTTAGGTTTTAAGGTTTAGGGTTTAGGTCTTGAGTTTAGGGTTTAGGGTTAGTGTTTGTTATTAAGTTTTTTTTTTAATTTTAAATTTTAATTTCTTATTTTTTAATTAAGTAAACTCATAAGTTTAGGTTTATTTAGTTTATTTATTATTTATTTTAGTTTATTTTTTATTTTTACTTAGGTTGATTTTTATTTATATTTAGTTTAATTTATTTATTTTAGGTTTATTTATTTTCATTTAGGTTTTTTATTTATTTTATTTAGGTTTAGGATTAGGTTTTTATTTTATTTTTTAGGTTTAGGTTTTAGGTTTTTATTTTAGGATTATTTTTAGGTTTTATTTTTTAGTTTAGGTTTAGGTTTATTTTAATGTAATTCATTTTATTTAGGGTTTTTTTAGGTTTTAGTTTATTTATTTTGGTTTAGTTTATTTTATTTTAGGTTTATGTTTTTTTTTTAGTTTAAGGTTTAAGTTTTATTTTCATTTAGTTTATTTTATTTTAGTTTTATTTTTATTTTATTTTATTTATTTTATTTTTGTTTAGTTTTATTTAGGTTTATTTATTTTTAGTTTATCTTTTTTATTTATTATTTATTTTAGTTTTTTATTTTATATTATTTTATTTTTTAGGTTTAAGTTTAGGTTTAGGTTAAAGTTTTATTTATGTTTTATTTTGTTGCATTTTTTTTAAATTTATTTAGTTTAGGTTTTATTTATTATTATTTAGATATTTATTTAAGTTTTGTTTTAAGATTTAGGATTAGGGTTTAGGGTTTAATGTGGTTTAGGTTTGAGTAGGGTTGAGTTTGGTTTAGGTTTAGGTTTTGTGGTTTGGGTTTAGGGTTTAGGGTTTGGTAAGTTATTGGTAGGGTTTAGGTTTAGGGTTGGTTAGTTTAGGTGGTTTAAGATCAAAGTTTTTATTTTATTTTTTATTTTATTTTTTTTATTTTGGTTTAGGGTTTAGGTTTAAGTTTTAGGTATAGGTTCAGTTTTAGTTTAGATTTATGATTTTGGTTTTAATGAGACAAGTTCATTTATTTCTACTTTATTTCATCAACCAAGAACACACAAGTTTTCTAAGAGTTTACATGGATAAGTGAGCATATGCAAATCAAAACCTAGATATCTAGAATCATCTCTATTGTAAAGACAGTTCCATAAGCCAGTCGATCAACCATTCTTTAATTTCTCTAGTACATCAAAATAACCCGCCTCTGGATAGCAGATCCACCATCTTATGTCATCTCTTCCTCCCATAACCATGGTTGTAACCTCTCACTTATTCATAACCACCCATGCTCACCACCATCTCCATATCCACCACAACCTCCTCCAAATCCACCACCACCAGACGATAACCGCCTCCTCCTCCAACCAGATCAGATCAGAGCTATGATGTTCATCATCAAGGTTCTCCATTCTTTGGGTTTAGTTTAGGTATATTTATTAGGTTTTGGGTTTAGGTTTATTTTTAATCTACTACTTGGTTTAGATTTAGGGTTTGAAGTTTGTTTCTTTTTTAGGGTTTAGGGTTTAGAGTTTAGTTTTTAGGGTTTTCATTTGGATTTGGGGTTTAGCTTTTAGTTTAGGGTTTAGGGTTTATAGGTTTGGTTGTAAGTTTATGGTTAGTTTAGGTTTGTTTATATTTACTGTTAGATATAGGTTTATTTATTTTATTTTTTATTTATTTATTTATTTTTTATTTTTTATTATATTTAGGTTTTATTTTTGTTTTTTATTTAGTTTATTTATATTTTAGGTTTATTTATTTTAGTTTAAGTTTTATTTTAATTTATTTTTTTAGGTTTATAGATTTTTTTTTTATTTGAGTTTTATTTTATTTATTTTTTAGTTTATGTTTTTTAGGTTTTAGGGTTTAGGTTTATTTTAGGTTTAGTTTTCAGATTTTAGGGTTTAGGGTAGGGGTTTAGAGTTTAGGGTTTTTTTTTAGGGTTTTGATTTAGGGTTGTAGGTTTAGTAGGTATTTTTATTAGTTTTTGGGTTTTGGGTAGATTTAGTTTATTTTAAACCAAGATATAAGTATTTTTATTTTATTTTAGTTTATTTTATTTTATTTATATTTTATTTTATTTATTTTTATTTATTTATTTAGTTTTTTTATTTTAATTTAATTTAGGTTTAGTTTAGGTTTATTTTAGAGTTTTATTTTATTTTATTTTTTTAGATTTAGGGTTGGATTAGGTTTAGGATTTTGGTTTTGGGTTAGATTTAGGTGTGGTTTTTAGCTTTAGGCTTTAGGTAAAGGTTTAGGTTTATTTAGGTTTAGGGTTTATGGTTTTGAGTTTTTTTATTTAGTTTGGGTTTTAAGTTTAGTGTTTAGGTTTTGGGTTAGATTTAGTAGTTTGTTTATTTATTTATTTTTTAATTTTATTTATTTATTTTTATGGTTTAGAGTTTAAGGTTTTTTTAGGTTTTAGGTTTGTTTTGTTTATTGTGGTTCAGTTTCGAACCACCTCACCTCAGTAGCGATTCACCATCATATCCCCGATCTCTCCCTCCACCACCAGCTTGTAACCTTCATCGCCTCCTCCTGCCAGAATCACCACCACCACGATCCCGCCTCTTCCTTCAACTCCATCATCAAACTGCCTGGACGGTGATTTTCCCGCCACAAAGTTCTACCATTCTGAGTTTAGGTTTAGTTTGGTTTATTTGGTTTTAGGTAAGTTCATTTTTATTTATTTAGTTACTTTAGTTTAGTGGTTTCGAGTTTTGGTTAGTTTAGTGTTTAGGATTTTGGATTTAGGTTTAGGGTTTTAAGTTTATGCTTTGAGTTTAGGTCTGGTTAAGGTTTAGTGTTTGGGTTTAGGTTTGGGATTTAGGGTTTAGGTTTATATTTTTTAGTAGGTTTAGTGGTTGGTTTAGTGTCAGGTTTAAGTTTAGGTAGGGTTTTGGGTTTAGGGTTTAGGATTTGGTTTGTTTTAAAAAAATTAATAAACCAGTTTAGGTTTATTTAGTTTATTTTTTATTTATTTTAGCTTATTTTATTTTTTTATTTTTATTTAGGTTTATTTTTTAGGTTTAGGTTTAGTTTAGTGATTTTATTTTATTTTATTTTAGGTTTATGTTTTATTTTTTTTTATTTTAAGTGAATTTTAGGTTTTATTTTTTCTTTTAAGTTTAGTTAGTTTTATTTAGGTTTATTTTAGTTTTATTTATCTATTATTTAGGTTAGGTTTCATTTTAGGTTTAGTTTATGTTTTATTTATTTTAGTTTAGTTTATTTTGGTTTTAGGTTTATTTATTTAATTTTTATTTTAGGTTTAGTTTTTTTTGGTTTGGGTTTAGGTTTTATTTTTATTTATTTTTATTTTTATTTTTTAGTTTTTTTTTATTTAGTTTATTTTATTTTATTATTTATTTTGTTTATTTACATTTAGTTTTATTTTATTTAGGTTTTTGTCTAGGTTTATTTTATTTTTTAGTTTAGTTTAGGTTTTATTTATTTTATTTTAGTTTATTTTTTATTTTTAATTTATTTTAATTTTAGTTTAGGTTTAGTTTAGTTTAGGTTTATTGTTTAGGGTTTAAGGTTTGGGTTTAGGTTTTAGGGTTTAGGTATTTTAGTTTAGGGTTTAGGGTTTAGTGTTTAGTTTTAGCTTTATTTTAGTTTTAGGGTTTAGGGTTTTTTTTTGTTAAAGAGGAATTTTATTACCAAAAGAAAAGGAGACAACTCCTTAAAGGGGATAAATCTCAAAGACTATTACTCAAAGAGCTGAAAACCAAAGAGAAAATCCCTAATACAAAAGAAAACAAAAAGCAAAAGGAAAACTATGAAAAGAACAACATCAACCCAGAATCCCTGAGCAGGTCAGGATACCACCTGAAGAGACCCAAGAGCAAATGAAGGAAACTTGCAAGAAAAAACTAAAGCAGAGATAAGCATAATTAAAAGAAAATAAACAGAGATAAAGAAGAAGGAAAGAAAAGCAAAAGAAAAGGCTCAAGCTCAATCACAAACATTAGAAGGGGTAACAAAACTTTGTGAGTAGCCAAAATCCAAAAGGAGGGTTACAAATACAAAAAAGCTACCAACCAACAAAAGAGTAAACATCCTAGCATCATAAATAAACAAACCTCACAAGGCACCCGAGTGACACCATAATAGCAAAGATCTAGAACCGACCAAAAAAGGAAGAAAGAAACAAGAGCTAATAGCTAAAGGGGACAAAAGAGAAAATTGCCAACAAAAGTAAGAACCACACCCAAAACCAATCCAGCCCAACTAGCTAAAAGGAAATAGAAGGAAGAGAAGCAGAACAAATAGAAGGCACACAAAACAAGGAAGCTCAAGGAGACCAACCACCAAGCCACCAAAGAAATCCAACAAACTAACCAAAAGCCAAAAAAATAAACCCACAAGAGATATCACTATAAAAGTAGGAGCAACAATTGACAACAGCCTGACAACCAAAATAATAGAAGCCAGCATTCCAACTTGTAAAATATAAGAATAAAATAAGAACATAAAGCCCCCAAGAAAGAATAGGAGCCAACATTAACCGAATAAACAAAAACCACCAGAAGCTCCTAAATAGAAGCTCCAAGAAAACCACGAACAAAAAAGAAAGATTAAAAAACTAAGAAAATCTAACATAAGGAAAATCAGATTTATCTAAATTAGACAACCCTCTTAATTGCTTATGAATATTCATTTGTAAAAAAGTAAAATCAGAGATTACACCAAAGCTAAGAAATCCATACAAGCATTACCTACTCTTAAAATATCATTAATTTTAAAAGAAAGTTTTGAAACAATGGGTTTAATTTTTCTAATTAAATAAAAAAGCTCACCATTACCCTTATGGTTAGAATTGATCATACCAACAACCATCTCAAAGATCGATAACCAAATAGTATGAAAATTTCCATCCAAACAAAGCTTAAGAGCATGATAAACAATCATCAATTCAGCAAAAATAACAAATTAGTAGAGAGAGTGGAAAAAGCCAAGATAATATTCCAAGATTATTTATAAAATACCACCACAACCCACTTGTTCTTTGCATAGAGCCATCAATATTAATTTTAATACAATTATTAAGAGGCTTAATCCAATGAATAATTTTATAACTGGAGAAAAGTCACAATAAAAAAAACCCCCAATTTAGAGGCAAAAACTTGCAACCTTTAAAATTAGTACCACTAAGAAGAGTAGCTTTATATAAAAAAAATCATATCTTTAGTCCTACCAATAATCCTCTTATGATTCATAGGCATATTACGATGCTTAGCATCATTTCTATTAAGCCAAATAAACTAATTCAAAGTAATAGACACCACAAATTTGATATGCCCTTTAACAATATTAAGAAAATAAGAGTCAAGAATTTGCATTAATGTTAAATTGCTATTAAAACAACTTAATTTTAAATATATCCTCAACCCCAAACTATAGGCAATGACATTAATAAAACATGACTAATATTCTCAATATGAAAGCAACACATGCATTTAGAGGGTAGATAAAATCCTTTGTCCAAAAGTAAAAAAGTCAATAATAATATAATCCCTTAAAATTATCCACACAAGAATAGAATAAGAAGTATGAATAATATTATTCCAAATTTTAAGGAAAACATGAGAAGAGGATTTTTTTAACTCTAATATAGTGCAAGTATCTTTAAAAGATAAATTCTCCATTACTAGAAATTTTAAAAAAGAATTTGATCTAGAAAATAACCATCAATAGAATATTGATGATGTTATTACTAATAAAATCAAGAATCAAATCATTTAAAAGAGAGAAATTCCATTCACCATTATAAATAAAATGACTAACTATCAAAGAAGAAGTAGAGTGAGTATTAAGAAATGAATCAATGGAAAAAAATCTCCCATCCAGTTATCTTGCCAAAAAAAAAGAAGATCCATTATTAATACCCCAAAAAATGAGTGGTTTCACTTTCCATTTATCACAGATCCGTTTCCAAACAATTGAGGCACCATGTTTATGATTGCAAATTAAAGGATGCTTACCTTTGCAATATTTAAATTTCATGAATTTAGCACAAAGACTTTCATTTTTCTGAAAATTCCACCAAAGTTTTTAATAAAAAACATTGGTGGAATACATCAAAGATATGCACCCAATACCACCTTCATAAATAGTACCACTCATATTAGACCAAGAAGTCTAATGAAGCCTTTGAATTCCTAGAGCCCCAAATAAACTTAATAAAATTTTTTTCAATCTTGATAAAACATGAGAAGTAGGAACAATATTAAGCAAAAAGTAAAAAGGAAGAGAGTAATGAATACTTTTAATAATAATTAATCTACCATGAAAAGATAAAAAATTAAATTCAAACATAGAAATTTTATTTTGAATATTATGAATTACCTCATCAAAGAGATGGATCTCTTCTATGGCCACAATATAAAGGGAGCCTAAATATTTAATTGGAAGATTTTGATGAAAAACTTGTGATATCTTTTATTTTATTAATTAAATGAAATAGAAGTAGAAGTGATTAAACAACTTTTATGAGAACTAATCAAAAGGCCACTTTCCTTTTCAAATTTATTTAAAAAATCCTTAAGCTTTTTAACATAATGTAATGAGCCATTACAAAAAAATTATGAAATCATCAGCAAAGCTTAAGTGAGAGATAGCCAAACCACCAAGATTCTTGAAATACATACTAGAATTCTTCTAAAAAAAGATTAAGCCAATGAGACAAATATTCAAATGCAATAATAAAAAGCGATGGAGAAAGAGGTCCACCTTGTCTTATACCTTGAGAGGAATTAAAGAAACCAAAGTTTTCACCATTGATAACTAATGAAAACCAAACATTTCTAATTATATTGTTAACCAAAGAAACAAAATGATTAGAAAAACCAAATAAAGTAAGAATGCTATTAAGAAAATCCCAAGAAATGTTATCATAGCTTTGGTGATGTGCTTAAAAAAGTAAATTTCCACCACTAATTTTAACATTCAAATCATGAATCAATTCTAGAGTAAGCATGTTATCTGAAATAGTTCTACCTTTCTCAAAGCTAGTTTGATTTGGAGAGATAATCTTAGGAAAAAAATTACTATGCGTATTAGTCAAAATTTTAGCAATCAATTTATTAAAAGACTAATAGGTCTAAAGTCATTCCAAAAGTCGGATTATCTTTCTTAGGAATAAGAATAATAAAGTGCTAGTAAAATATTTAGAATAGAATTCCTTGAAGAAAATCCCAAAAGATCAATTTTAATAATAAACCAAGCTTTTGAAAGAATAAAGTAGTGTAACCATCCTTGCAAGAATCATCATTCATACCATTAAGAGTATTAAAAATTTCCTCATCATAAGGAGGAGCAACCAAGCCTTATTAGACATAATAGAAGGGATGATAGAGGATTGGATAAATGCTCAAGTTGATAATTTTATTTAAAAGATCTTTAAAATAATTAAGAGAAGAAAATATATCCTCTTTTTGGTAAGCCAAGAACCATCAAAGTTCTTGATTTTATGAATGCACCAAGAATTCTTTTCATTACCAAAGTATAAAAATATTTAGTGTTTCTTTCCCTTAGAAAGATGTTTAGAGGTAGTTTTTGTCAATAAGTCTCCATATCATGAAACTTAATGAGATTATCTTTTGCTTCAGCAATATTAAAATAGAAAGAATACTTGGTAATAACAAGTTCTTCCAAATCTTTCACCTTTTTTTCCATATTCTTGATTTTATCAAATAGATTTTTAAAATAGTTTCTATTCCACCAAGTGATATTATGCTTATGCTTTTTAAGCTTAAGCCAAAATCTCATCATACCAAATGTAGAATCATCGGAGAAAGAGGAGCACACCAATTATAAGCAATAACATCAAGAAAACTTTTATCTTGTAACCACATATTTTGAAAACAAAAATTTTAATGACATTATTATTATGAATACATCCTTAATAGAAATCAAAAGAGCATGATCCAAGAGAGTTCTACTAAGATGCTCCACCAAGTTAAAGGCCAATGGTTTAACAATAATTATTAAATCGCGATGATCCAACCATTGCCATAATCTATGATTATTCCAAGTAAATTAAGAACCAATGAAACCAACATCATGAAGATTACAATCCAAAATCATATTTGCAAAATCTTCCATTGAATGTAAATTTGGCAAAGAACCCCCTTTCCTTTCATTCAAAGAAAGGATCATATTGAAATCCCCACCAACAATCCAAGAATCATTAACAATAGAAGCAAAATTAGAAAATTGATCCCAAGGAATTATCCTCTCTAACTTGTTACAAGCAACATAAACAAAAGAGCCAAAAGCATGGTAATCACCAAATGAAATATCCACATTAATAACTTGATGAAAATCATTAATAACATTAAAAAAGAGAATTATTCCAAAAAAAAATATTATAGCTATTGAAATAAAAAATCAATCATCAGATGTATGCATTATTTTAGAAGAAAAAATAAGAGATTCAAGAATAACCAAGAAACCAACATTATAAATTCTATAAAGATTCCTAATTCTATTTCTAAGAAGAGTACCAATGCCCTCACATTTCAAATAAGAAAGTTAAACATTAATTTTATTAGAAAAGAAGATGAAGAAGATTGAGTGGATCTAGAAACTTTAGAAGGATAATTTTAAACTATTTTTTTTTCACAAAAATAGTTTGAAAAGTCTCATTCTCCATGGATTCATCATCAAAAAAATTTTGTCATCATTATTAACAATAGATTTAGGAGAAGATCCCATTTGAAAAGAATAAAATCTTCTTCTCCATTAAATGATAATTATCACTAAGCAAAATACCATATGGAATAACATTTAAAGAAGGAGAAAAATCATATTTATTAAGCAAACAAACACTTGGTTGCACATTATCAACAAGCTCCATACAATCATTCTTGCCCAAATTCAAAGAAGATAAAATAAGATTTTCTTTTATATATTTTTGAGGCAAAATAATAGGAACATTTTCTATAAGATTTTCAGCAACTTAATCATAAATCTCCTTAGTATCAGAAACAAAAATAGGAAAATCATCATACAAATTTTCAATAATAAAAAATAGTAGAAAAAACTTGATTACTCTACAAAATAGTTTTAGAAGCATTTTTAACAAGTTTATCACTACCACTTACATTAGGAATAACATTAGAAACATTAGGAACAACATTAGAAAAATCAACAATTTCATTCACCATTATCCTATTCATTTAAAGAATTTCTTTTATTACTTTTAAATCTCCAATTTTGCCAACAACCTTAAGATCTTTAACCACTTTCTTCCAAAGATGTTGATGAGTAATAAAACATTCAGATACATCATGGCCATGAGTTTTGTAATGATTACAAAAAATAGTGAAGTTTTCAAACTCGGCCTGCTGGAAATATCCATATTTCTTAGATCTAATCCACACCTCCTTAGGAAATTTCTTTTTTACATCAATTTCAATAAGGATCCAAGCAACTGATGGCTTGGATTTGGATGTGGTTGCTTGATCAATTTACATGGGTCTACCAAAAATAGAACTCACAATATGCAAGAATTGATAATTAACAAAGTGAACCCAAAGATTAGGTAAAGATAACCAAGCTATAGGACTCTTTAATGTCAAAAAATGGAGTCCATTTAAGAATATGCATTTGATAGTTTTAACATAATAAGATTGAAGCAAAGATATGAATATAATCAAGGTCATTAGATAATTTAATTAGTGCATGTCTACCATCCAGGAAACCAATAAAAAAACACCAAAAAAGATAGTCATGAAGAAAAATGAATTTCCTATACGATGTCAAAAGAAAATTTTCCAATCAAAGTATACAGATAAGGCTCAACTAGTTTTTCAATATCTAAGTCAGAGCACATAATAGCTGGAACACCTTTGAAGGTTATATGAACCAGATTTAAAGAAAGATCAAAAGAAGTTGAAGAATCCTTACCAGATAAGGCATCTTTGAAGGATTTAGAGGCAAAAGGTTTAGCTATACCCAAAGAATCAAGCCTGGAGCTAAAGCATTTGGTTTTCCCAAGTATTCACCCGATGCCTTATCAATGGTGCCAATTGAAGAAGGATCAGCCAAAGGCTGAAGATCCGGAGCCAAACTAGAATAAATTTTTGGAAAACTAGCCCATAAACATTGAGAAAGAGAACAAAAAGGAAAGGGATTCATGAATCTCCATAGCTCAAGATAGGAAGGGGCTGCAGAATAGGTTTAGTTTTTTTTTGGTTTTTAATTTATTATAGGGTTTAGGGGTTTAAGTTTTAGTTAATTTAGTTTAGTTAGTTTTAGTAGGTTTAGGTTTTTTTTAGTTTATTTTATTTATTTTTATGATTTATTCTTTAGTTATTTATTATTATTGTTTTTTTTATTTTATTTTTAGTTTTAGTTATTATTATTTATTAGTTTGTTTTTTATTTTTTCTTTAGGTTTAGTTTTTTTTTTAGTTTTATTAGTTATGTTTTTATGTTTTATTTAGTTTTTTTATTAGTTTTATTTTTTTATTTGTATTTAGTTAATTATTTTTTTTTTAGTTTGATTTTAATTTTAATTGTTGTAATATTTAGTTTTAGTTTTAATTTAGTTTACTTTAGATTTTAGTGTTTTATTTTATTTTTTTAGTTTTATTTAGATTTAGTTTTAGTGGGTTTTTGATTTAGTTTAGGTCAGGGTTAGTTTTGGGTTTAGGATTTTGTTTTGATTTTTAAATAAAAATATACTAGGTTTATTTAGTTTATTTTATTTTATATTTTTATTTAGTATTATTATTTATTTATTTATTTATTTAGTTTATTTATTTTAGTTTAGTTTTATTTTATTTTATTTTATGTAGATTTAGGTTTATTTTATTTTTAGTATTAATTTTTATTTTATTTTAGTATTTTAGTTTAATTTAGTTTAGGGTTTAAGTTTATTTATAGGTAGTCATTTTATCTTTATTTTAAGTTTTTATTTTAGGTTTATTTGGTTTTCTTTTAGTTTAGTTTAGGTTTATTTTAGTTTTATTTTATTTTATTTAGTTTGTGGGGTTTAGGTTTATGTTTTATTTATTTTAGTTTCATTTATTTTAGTATGGTTTATTTTATTTTGTTTATTTTAGGTTTAGTTTTTTTTATTTGGTTTTAGGTTTTTTTTATTTTTAAATATTCTTAGGTTTTAATTTTAGATTTATTTTTTTATTTAGTTTTTTTTTATTTTATTTAATTTAATTTTATGTTTATTTAATTTAATTTTACGTTTAGGTGATTTATCTAGGTTCATTTTTAAGTTTATTTTATTTTTAGTTTAGTTTAGATTTTATTTTATTTTATTTTATTTAGTTTTATATTTTATTTATTTTATTTTATAGGTTTATTTAGTTTTATTTTTATTTTATTTTATTTTAGGTTTGGGGTTATTTATTTATTTTTTTAGTTTAATTTAGTTTAGTTTAGGTTTTATTTAGTTTTAGTTTTTTTAATTTTTTTAGGTTAGGTTTGAGATTTTTTCTTATTTTTATTTTAGGTAGTGGTAGGTTAGTTTATTTCAGTTTTTAGGGTTTTTAGATTTGTGGTTTAGTTTGGTATTTTAGAGTTTAATGTTAGGTTTAGGGTTAGGGCTCAGGTCAGTAGATTCTTTATTAGGTTTTAGCTTAGGCTGAGTCATGGTAGGTTTATTTTATTTTATTTTAATATTTTAAATAAATTTGTTCATTTAGTTTATTTTGATTTAATTTAGTTTGTTTTACTTTAATTTTCATTTAGGTTTATTTTATTTTTTTTTAGTTTAGTTAATTTATTTTAGGTTTATTTATTTTAGTTTTTATCTTTTAATTTAGTTTATCTTTTAGTTTATTATTTAGTTTAGTTTTATATTTATTTTATTTGTTTTAGGTTTTATTTTATTTAGGTTTAAGTTTAGGTTTTATTTTAGTTTTGTGGTTTAGGTCTTAGGTTTCATTTATTTTTTTTTTATTTTTTTAGTTTAGTTTATCTTAGTTTATATTTTAGGTTTAGGTTTAGGTTAGCTTTTATTTTTAGTTTAGTTTAGTTTTATTTTAGTTTTAAGTAGATTTATTTTATTTTTATTTATTTTATTTTAGATTTAGGATTTTAATTGGGTTTAGTTTATTTTATTTTTATTTTAAGTTTAGTTTTTTATTTTAATTTTATTTATTATATTTTAGTTTATTTTACATTTAGTTTTATTTTATTTAGGTTCTTTATTAGGTTTATTTTATTTTTATTTTAGTTTATTTTTTATTTTATTTTTTTATTTTATTTATTTTTTTTTAGGTTTAGAGTTTGTTTACCTTTATTTTATTATTTTATTTTATTTGGTTTTTTATTTTATTGCATTTTTTTTATTTTATTTTAGATTTTTATTTTAGGCCTATTTAGTGGTTTGATTTGTGGTTAGTTTTTATTTAGGTTTTATGGTTTTTTCATTTATTTTTAGGTTTTTGTGGTTTAAGGTAGAGTTATGATTTATAGCCAGAGTTGGGTTTAGTGTTTGGCCAGGTCTGTTTATGATTTAGGTTTTAGGGTTTAGGTTACTGGGTTTAGGTTTTAGGTTTAGGTTTAGTTTGGTTTGGGTTATTTTAGTTTACATTTGTTTAGGGTTTTCATTTAGGGAAGGATTTAGGGTTTTATTTTCTATTTTATTAGTAACCATTTTTTTATTTTAGCTAGTTTTTTTTTCAACTTTTCTTTATTTATTTTATTATTTTAGTTTAGTTTATTTATTTTATGTTTATTTATTTTAGTTTATTTTTATTTTATTTATTTTTTAGGTTTTAGTTTAGGTTTATGTTTACTTTAGTTTATTTTATTTTATTTTTTTTTATTTGATTTAGTTTTTATATTATTTTTTTTAGTTTTTTAGATTATTTTTGGTTTATTTATTTTAATTTAGTTTAGTTTAGTTTATGTTTAGTGTTATTTTTTTTAATTTATTTAGTTTTTTTTTTAAAAAATTATTTTATTTTATTTATTTTAGGTTTTATTTTTAGAATTTTTTATTTAGTATTTATTTATTTTATTTTAGTTTTTATTTTTATTTTATTTTGGGTTTGGGTTTAGGTTAGTTCTTATTTTATTTTATTTTTTTAAGTTTTTTATTTATTTAATTTTTTAGGTTTTATTTAGCTTAGGTTTAGGTTTCTATTTTTTGTTTATTTAGGGTTAGTTTAGGTTTAGGGTTAGTTTTTGTTTTATTTTATTTATGCATTTTTTTTTTTTTAAATTAAGCAAATTAGGTTTAGTTTATGTAGTTTATTTTATTTATTTGAGTTTAATTCTTTTTTATTTTTATTTAGTTTAGTTTATTTATATTAATTTTGGTTTTATTAGTTTTTTTCTTTGGTTAGATTTACTTTTAGTTTAGTTTTATTTTTTATTTTTTTTTGGTTTATTTTATTTTATATTTTATAAGTTTAGGTTTTAATTTATTTTGTTAGGTTTTTTTAAGTTTTATTTTAGGTTATTTTATATTTTTGTTAGGTTTAGGTTTATTTAGTTTATTTTATTTATTTATTTTAATTTAGTTTAGTTTATTTATTTTAGGTTTAGGTTTTTATTTTAGTTTAGGTTTTTTTTATTTTATTTTAGGTTTATTTTTATTTATTTCAGGTTTATTTAGTTTATTTATTTTAGATTTTATTTAGTTTTATTTTATTTATTTTTTATTTCATTTTTATTTTAAGTTTATTTTTATTTATTTTTAGGTTATTAATTTTTAATTTAGTTTAGGATTTATTTATTTTATTTTATTCAATTTTAGATTTTATTTTCTTTAGTTTATTTAGGTTTATGTATTAAGTTTGTTTTTATATTTTTTATTTTTTATTTAATTTTTTTTTGGTTTGAATTTATTATTTTAGTTTATTTAGTTTTAGGTTTTTTATCTTTTAGTGTTTAGTTTTTTAGGTTAATTAGTTGTGGGTTTTTGTTTATATTTAGTTTGGTAGGTTTTTTTATGGTAGGGTTTAGTTTTAGTTTGGTTTTAAGTTTAGGGTTTAGGTTTAAGGTTTATGATTTAGGATTTTAGGGTTTAGGTTTTAGTTTAGGTTTTTTGGGTTTTTTTTAGAATAAATTGATTCAACATTTCTTCTTTTCAATTTCATCAACCAAGGAACACACCAAGTTTATTACAACATAGATAAAAAATGAGCACACATAGCAAATTAAAATCCAAAATAAGTTAAAGTCATCTCTACTTATAACAATGTTCATAAGCATGATGGCCATTCTTCGCTTTCTAGCTCCATAACCAGCCTCTCTAAGAGTGGGATCCACCATCATATCCCCATCTTCCACGACAACCATGGTTGTAACCACCATCGCTGCCTCCATAACCACCAATGACCACCACCTCCATTTTACCAGACCCCAGCACCACACTGATAATTTTTGCCTTTATGCCTCCACCACTAGATCTGGGACTTTTATGGTGATGTTCCTAGCATGGGTTTACCATTCTAGGGTTTAGTTTAGTATTTGTTTAGTTTTAGGTTTATTTTTTTTAATTTTATTTAGTAGTTTAGCTTAGGATTTGGGGTTTAGGTTTAGGTTTGGTTTAGGGTTTAGGATTTAGTTTATGCTTTAGTATGGTTATCCTTTTATTTAGGAGCTTTAGGTTGGGGTTTAGGTCAGGTTTTAGGTTGGGTATTTATTTTATTTATTTATATTTATTTTGTTTATTTTATTTATTTTTTATTCTTTAATTTATTTTTATGTTTAGCCAGTTTAGGTTTATTTTGGTTGTGTTTTATCATTATTTATTTTTAGGTTTTATTTATTTTTAGGCATTTTATTTTTTTAGATATATTTTAGGTTTTATTTTGGTTTATCTTTATTTCTTTTTTTTTTTAGTTTAGGTAGGTTCATTTTAGTTTATTTTTATTTTAGGTTTAAGTTTATTTAGTTTTATTTATTTTATTTTGTTTATTTTTTTTTGTTTAAATTTATTTATTTTTATTTTATTATTATTTTTTTAGGTTTTTTTTTTATAGGGTTTAGGTTTTATTTATTTTAGGTTTTATTTTAGATTAATTTTTTTAGGTTTATTTTATTATTTTAATTTATTTTTATTTTATTTTTTTTTATTTTATTTAGGTTTTATTTCTATGTTTATTATATTTTAAGTTTAGTTTAAGTTTTTATTTATTTTAGTTTATTTTATTAGTATATTTATTTTGTTATTTATTTTAGGTTTTATTTTCTTTTATTTTTTTTTTTTATTTTATATATTTTATTTTAGGTTTTGGTTTTTTTTTATTTTATAGGTTAGGGTTTAGGTTTTGGTTAGTTTAGGGTTTACAGTTTAGTTTTTGGGGTTTTAGGGTTTAGGTTTTTAGCATTGGTTAGGTGTTTTTATTTTAAAAAAACATGTTTAGTAGTATTTCATTATTATTTATTTATTTTAGTTTAATTTTATTTTAGTGGTTTATGATTTAGGTTTTTTTAGGATTTAGGTTTACATTATTTATTTTAGTTTAGGTTTATGGTTTAGGATTTAGGTTTTAGGTTTAGGGTTCAGCTTTTAGTTTAGGGTTTTTTTTAATAGAGAACAAATTCAGATTAAACATTTCTTCTATTTGATTTCTTCAACCAAGTAACACACTAAGTTTTTTTACACAAGTTTATAAAGATGAGATTTAGAGCAAATCAAAACCCTTGATAACCAGAACCATCTATAGTAAAGACTTTATAAGTGGTGATCGTCATTCTTCATTTTCTCCATTCCTATAAAAGGCCTCTAGTAGTTTTCACCTTATTGATCTCCTAGCCACCATGGATATAACCTAGCCTCCATAACCAATCCTACCTCCATATCCACCAACACCTAGATTCCCCACCACTTCAGTTTAGTTTCATTTCTACATCTATCACTTGGCTGTATATTCTTAGGTTATGCCCATTCTTTGGATTAGTTTTGGTTTATTTATTTTAGGTTTTTTTTATTTTTTTTTATTTATATTTAGTTTTTAGTTTATTTTAGTTTAGTTTTTTATTTAATTTAATTTTTTATTTAATTTTATTTTTATTGATTTTAGGTTTTGTAGATTTTAGGGTTTAGGTTTTTAGGGTTTAAGGTTTATTTAGGTTTGTGGGTTTAGTTTTTAGGTTTAGTTTAGTTAGGTATTTTGTTAGGTTTTATTTTATTTGATTTTATTTTATTTTTAAAGTAAACTAGTAAGTTTATGTTTATTTAGTTTATTTTTGATTTATTTTATTTTATTTTTTAATTTTTATTTAGTTTAATTTTTATTTAGTTTTTAATTTTATTTATTTAATTTTATTTAATTATTTTTATTTTATTTTTTAGTTTATTTTAGGTTTATTTTATTTAGTTTATTTTATTTTATTTTTTTTAGTTTTATTTTAAGTTTTTTTTTTTTAGGTTTAGGTTTAGGTTTTATTTTATTTTTAGGTTTAGTTTTTATATTTTTTTATTTTTAGGTTTATTTTATTTAGTTTAGTTTAAGTTTTCTTTTTTTTTATTTTAGTTTATTTTATTTTATTATTTAGGTTTAGTTTTATTTTATTTTATTTTATTTTTATTTATTATTTTTTTAGTTTTATTTTGTTTGGTTTTTTTATTTTATTTTATATTTATTTATTTAGGTTTTATTTATTTATTTTTAAGTTTATTTTATTTATTTTAGTTTTATTTTAGGTTTATTTTTATGTTTAGGTTATTTTTTATTTATTATTTTATTTATTTTATTTTTTTATTTTTTTTAAATTAAGTAAATCAGTTTAGTTTATTTAGTTTATTTTTTTTATTTTAGTTTTATTTTTTTTATTTATATTTATTTTTTTATTTTTTAGTTTTTATTTATTTATTTTATTTATATTTTAATTTATTTTTTAATTTTAGTTTATTTTTTATATTTTTTTAGTTTAGTTTATATTTTATATTTTTAGGTTTTTATTTTATAGTAGAGGTTTTTTTATTTTATTTTAGGTTTATTTTAGTTTAGGTTTATTTTTAATTTATTATTTTATTTAGTTTATTTAGGTTTATTTAGTTTAGGTTTATTAGTTTTTTATTTAATTTTTATTTTTATTTTTATTTTAAGTTTATTTTATTTTATTATTTTTTAGGTTATTATTTATTTATATATTTTTATTTATTTTAAGTTTAGTTTTATTTATTTTAGTTTTAGTTTTATTTTATTATTTTATTTTTTAAGTTTATTTATGTTTTAGTATATTTTATATTTTATTTATATTTATTTATTTATTTATAGTTTATTTATTTTTGGTAGTTCATTTTTTAGGTTAGTTTATTGGGTATTTATTTTTAGTTTAGGGTTTATTTTTTAGGTTTAGGGTTTAGGTTTATATTTAGGTTTTAGGTTATATTAGGTTTTGGTTTAGTTAGGATTTTTAGAACTCTATTTCTTTTTATTATTAGTTTTTTACATTGTTAGGCTTTATTTTAGGATTTATTCTTTTTTAGGCCTTAGTTATCATTTTTTATTAGTCCATTGCCTTCATAACCTCATTTTATATTTAGTACCATTTAGCTTTTTTATAGTAGTTTCATGGGTTTAGGTTGGTTATTATTTAGTTTAGGGTTTAGGTTTTGGTGTTTTTAATAATAAAAACTTCAAATTTAACATTTCTTTTTATTTCATAGTAACTTAGAGGTGACCTCGGCAAGTTTATTTGTAGTATTTTACCATTTAATCTTATATAATTTGAGTGAGAACTTAACATTTTTTCACTTTTATTTTTATGTACTTATTTAGCATCATAAAACATATTATTATTCATTTATAAGCTTTTGAAAATAGATTTAGATTTAATAAAGCATATATTAAATTAAATCAACACATGAATTTACATAATGGTAATCCATTTTATTTTACTTGATTTTGAAAAGATGGATGCAAGAATTCAAATGACTTAGCAAATTTAACATTAAAAGAGGACAATCAAATATAAGCATGTGATTCATTCAACCAAACTTCTTAATGATAATAAAATCAAATAAGATTATTTAAAGTAAACCAAAGATTCTTAATTAATTAAGTTTTATTTGATTTGATTTAAAGAGAGAAGAGAAATCATCACTTTTAAACCCATTCACATTAATGATTTGATTTAATTTAAGGAAATGTAATTAAGTTGATTATATGGGTTAATGAAGTAGAACTTTTAGATGAATTATTTACTTTACCAATCTCACCTTGAAGTAATTAACTAAATAATTATGATCCAACATGATATGCATGTAAAATAAACTTGAAATGATCCTAAAAATAAAAGGAGCCTAATCAATTGGCTAATGATTAATATTTAATTAGATTAAGATTTCATTAATGGTTTTTTTGACACATGTGGACTAACCATAATTTCATTAAAATCCTTTAGGTTATTAAACATCTAAAGATCTACCCCATGATTTAATTAATTAATGTATGATGTGATTATGATTTCAATTTGATTAAGTGATTTAATTAGTTAATTAATTTCATTTTTAGGTAAAATGAACTAAGGAAAGGTCCCAGTATTCCTTAGTTTTACTATCAATAATGATTACTAAACTACTAATTTATTACTATTCATCGATTAATTATTAATTAACTTGGGTAGTTAAGGTTTAATTAGTCAATTTTCTTAATTAAGTGAGTAGTTAATCCCAAGCAAATCAGGGAGAGGTCATCCTATTAAATTAACCTTTTAAGAATTTCTAAGAAATTAAGAAGTAATTAGTTTTGTAATTAAACTTTAATTACAGTTCAAAATTAGTTATGATCATTTTTAATTAATTCTTCTCTAAAATATCTTTAAAATGAGTTTTTTTGCATTTTTTTATTCTTTATTATTTTTCATGATTTTTAGAAGCTTCAACCATTAAAATAATTTAGTTAATTAGGGCATCACACTTTCCATATGGCACTTTGGTCTTATAATTTAGTTGATGTATTACACTTTCTATGTTTTCTAAGATGATGACTATGATTAATCCCACAGCCTAATAAGATTAAATCAGATGATCTATGGATCTAATCTTTCCATCGAACATGTGGCGATGTCGATCTAAGTTTAGGAAAATGAAGTGTCCTACCATTATTAGTTTTGGGGTTTAGGTCTATTTTAATTTATTTCATTACTTTGTAGGTTTAGTTTTAGGTTGGGGTTTAGGTTTAGGGTTAAGTAAGGGTTTAGGTTTGTGAGGTTTATTCTTGTAGGGTTTAGGTTTTTATTTAGGGTTTATGGTTTAGGGTTTTCTATGTTTTAGGATTTAGTTTAGGTTGAGTTTTATTTAGGTTCATGGCTTTTAAAATTTAGTAAGGGTAGGTTTATTTTAGTTTAGTTTATATTTATTTTAGTTTACTTTTTTTAAAATTTTTTAGTTTAGTTTATTTATTTTAGGTTTATTTCTTTAGTTTAGGTTTTATTTTAGTTTAAAAGTTTAATTTATTTTTATTTTTTTTTTTTATTTATTTAGGTTTTATTTTTTATTTTAGGTTTTTTATTTTTTTTAGGTTTTTAAGTTTATTGTTATATTTTATTTAGCTATTTAGGTTTATTTGTAGTTTATTATTTTATTTATTTAGTTTAAATTTTATTTATTTAGGTTTATTTTATTTTTTATTTTTTTATTTTTTAGGAAGTTTTTTGTTTAGGATTTATTTTTATTTTATTTTTTAGTTTTAGGTTTAAGTTTTTAATTTTTTTTAAAGTTTATTTTTTATTTTATTTCTAGTTTTTTATTTAGGTTTTTTTATTAGGTTTATTTTATTTTTTTATTTAGTTTAGTTTTATTTATTTTATTCTAGTTTATATTTAATTTAATTTATTTTTTAAGTTTAGGTTTAGGTTTTAGTTTATATTTTATTTTATTATAATTTTGTTTATTTTGTTTTTATTTTATTTATTTTTTATTTTTAGGTTTTATTTAGTTTAGGTTTAGGTTAGCTTTGGGTTTATGGTTTAGTTAGGTTTAAAGTTTAGAGGGGTTTAGGGTTTAGTTGGAGTTTTTTTAGGGTTTAGGGTTTGGGTTTTAGGTTTAGGGTTCAAGTTTTAGTTTAGGGTTTAATGTTTTGGTTTTTTCTTAACAAAAACAAATTAAGAATCATCATTTCTTCTATTCGATTTCATCAACCAAGCAACACACTAATTTTTCTAAGACACAAGCGATGACATTGATAAAAAAAGAGAACCTATAAAGCAAATCAAAAACCTTAGATAACTAACTCATTATTATAAACATAATTCCATAGATTCATCCTTCGTTTCTAGTATCAACCACTGACCACTCAGTTAAATCCACCATCATATCCCCGATCTCCCGTCATCGCCATCTGTATTTCTCACTCTTCCCCTACATACTGCTTTGAACACCACATCCATATCCACTAGCACCTCAAGATCCCACCACCACCATGTAACAGCCATTTTTACCTCCACCAGATTAGATTTTACGGTGTTCATTCCATCAAGGTTATACACATTCTTAGGGTTTAGGTTTAGATTTAGGTTGATTAGTTTTAGGGTTTAGGTTTATTTTTTAATTTATTTTTTTACATTAGGTTTAGGTTTAGGGTTTGAGGTTTAGGGTTTAGGGTTTAGGGTTTAGAGTTTTTGGGTTTATGCTTTTAGGGTTTACAATTAAGGGTTTAGGGTTTAACATTTTTAGGGTTTAGGGTTTAGGGTTTAGGTTTTTTGTTTTTTTTTTAAATTAAAATCAGGTTTATTTAATTAGTTTAATTTTTATTTATTTTACTTTATTTTATTTTTTATTTTTATTTAAGTTTATTTTATTATTATTATTATTTTCATTTATTTATTTGTATTTATTTTAGCATAAAATTTTTATTTTGTTTTTATTTTTTTTTGGATTATGTTAATTTTTTAGTTTAATTTTATTTTTATATTATATTTTAGGTTTAGGTTTTATTTTTATTTTAGGTTTAGGTTTAGATTCAATTTTATTTTAGGTTTTTTTGTGTTTATTTTAGGTTTTATTGTTTTCTTTATGCTTAGGTTTAATTTAAGTTTATTTTATTTTATTTAGTTCAAGTTTAGGTTTAGTTTATTTTAGGTTTAGGTTTTATTTATTTTAGTTTATTTTATTTTATTGAGGTTTAGGTTTATTTTATTTTGTTTATTTTATTATCATTTTGGTTTAGTTTTTTTTTTAGGGTTTAGGTTTTATTTTTTATTTATTTTTAAGTTTATTTTTTTAGGTTTTATTTATTTTTATTTTATTTTATTTTTGGTTTATTTTATTTTTATTTTATGTTTAGTTTTTTATTTTATTTAAGTTTTTATTTTTTAGTTTAGATCTAGGTTTTTGTTCAGTTTATTTTAGTTTATTTTGATTAGTTTATTTTATTTTATTTTTAGGTTTAGGTTTTTATTTAATTTTTTTAGTTTATTTAGATTTAGGTTATTTTATATATTTATTTTAGGTTTTATTTAGTTTAGGTGGTGTTTAGTGTTTGTTTAGGTTTAGGTTTTTTAGGTTTAGGGTTTACGGTTAGGGTTTAGGGTTTTGTGGTTGGTTTATTGGGTTTAGTTAGTTTTAATTTTTATTTTTAAATTAAGTAAATTAGTATGTTCAAATTTATTTATTTTATTGAGTTTATTTTTTATTTTTATTTATGTTTACTTTTTTGGTTTATTTATTTTAGATTTATTTATTTTAGTTTAGGTATTTTACTATACTTTATTTTTTAGGTTTAGGTTTTGGTTTAAGTTTAATTTTTAGTTGAGTTTTATTTTTAATTTTATTTTTTTTAGGATTTAGTTTTATTTTTTTTATTTTAGTAGGTTTAGGTTTTATTTTATTTTTTATGTTTAGGTTTTAAGTTTTATTTTATTATTTTTAGGTTTTATTTTTTTTAGTTTTGGTTTACGTTTAGTTTTAGTTTATTTATTTTATTTTATTTTTTATGTTTAGGTTTAGTTTATTTTAGTTTTATTTATTTTAGTTTTATTTATTTTAGTTTTAGTTTAGGTTTATTTTATTTTATTTATTTTATTCTTAGGTTTTATTTAATTTAGGTTTAGGTTTTTAGGTTTTTAGGGTTTAGGGTTTATGGTTTAGGGTTTAGGGTTAGGGTTTTTTTTATTTATCTATTTTTATTTTATTTTTAATTTTTTAAATTAAGTGAACTAAGGTTTAGGTTTATTTTATTTTTTTATTTATTTGAGTTTATTTTTTTTTTATTTTTATTTAGATTTATTTTATTTTATTTAGTTTAGTTTATTTATTTTAGCTTTATTTATTTTAATTTTGGTTTTTTTAATTTAGTTTCTTTTGGGTTCAAATTTATTTTTTTAGTTTAGTTTTTTTTATATTTTTTAGGTTTATATTTTTTTTTATGTTTTTTTTTGTCTTAGGTTTTTATTTTAATTTTTTAAGTTTTGGTTTTAGGTTTTTATTTTCAGTTTATTTTTAGGTTTTATTTTTAAGTTTAGATTTAGGTTTATTTTTAGTTTATTTTATTTTATTTAGTTTAGGTTTAGGTTTAGGTTTTGTTTATTTTAGTTTAGGTTTAGGTTTATTTTAAATTTAATTTAGGTTTAATTTTTTTTTTTTTAGTTCAGGGTTTAGGTTTTATTTTTAATTAATTAATTAATTTATTTTTATTTTTATTATTTAGGTTTAGTTTTCATTTAGTTTTTATTTTATTTTATTTTAGGTTTATTTCATTTTAATTTTAGGTTTAGCTTTTATTACTTTAGTTGTTTATTTTTTTTACTTTAGTTTAGGATTTTATTTATTTAATTTTAGTTTAGTTTTTATTTTTTATTTTATTTTCCTTTAGGTTTAGGTTTAGGTTTATGTTTTGGTTTAGATTTTGGTTGATGTTCTTATTTTTATTTTATTTTTTTATTTAATTTTGGTTTAGGTTTTTTTATTTATTTTATTTTTAGGTTTTATTTAGTTTAGGTTTAGGCTTTTATCTTTTTAGGGTTTAGGATTTAGGGATTAAGGTTAGTTTAGGGTTAGTTATGGGTTTCGGATTTTGGGTTTTTTTGGGTTTAGGCTTTAGGGTTTAGGGTTCAGGTTTTACGATTTAGGGTATATGTTTTTAAGGTTTAGGATTTAGTGTTTAGGGTTTAGGGTTTTTAGGGTTTGGGTTAAGGTTTTAGGTTTAGGGTTCAGGTTTTAGTTTAGGTTTAGGGTTTTTAGTTTTTTTTAACACAGAACAAATTCAGATTCAACATTTCTTCTTTTCGATTTCATCAACCAAGTAACACACCAAGTTTTCTAAGACACAAGTGACAAAATAAACCAAAACATGAGCATGCATAGAGCAAATAAAAAATCCTTGATAACTAGTACCGTCTCTACTGTAATGACACAATTTCATAAGTAACACATTGGATCAGTAATTCTTTAGTTTCTCCAGTTCCCATCAGATCCACCCTACCCTCTCAAGTAACTAGATCCTCCATCATATCCCTGATCTCTCCCTCCACCACCACTACGGTTGTAATCTTCATCGCTCCTCCCGCCTTCATAACCTCCATCACTCCTCCCTCCTTCGACCACCACCTCCATATGCACCTCCAGATCCCCCACCACCACTGTGATAACTACGGCCTTCGCCTTTGCCTCCATCACCAGATCTAGACTGAGCATGGTTTACGGTTGTGTTCCTGTCGTCAAGGTTTTGCCTATTCTTAGGGTTTAGTGTTTAGGTTTAGGGTTCCAGTTTTAGTTTAGGGTTTAGGGTTTTTGGTGTTTTTTTAATAATGAACAAATTCAAATTTATCATTTCATCTTTTCAATTTCATCAACCAAGTAACTAACCAGGGAAGTGAGGTAATCAAATGACCTCCTTGGGGCTAGCTAAACCCTTGTGTTCCCGGGATGTCTAGACTATATACCCATTACCATTTAATCTTATATAAATCAATACATGAATAGAAGAAAGAGAACTTAACATTCTTTTCACTTAAGCTATAAGCACATGCATTTCTTATGTATTTATAGCTAGCATCATAAAACATATTATTATTCATTTATAAGCTTTTGAAAAATAGATTAAGATTTAATAGTGATAATAGCCAAGCATATATTAAATTAAATCAACACATGCAAGCTTACATAAAGGTAATCCATTTTATTTTACTTGATTTTGAAAAGATGGATGCATGAATTCAAATGACATACCAAATTTAACATGATTGGAAAGAGGACAATCAAATATAAGCATGTGATTCATTCAACCAAACTAGTTCTTAATGACAATCAAATCAAATAAGATTATTTAAAGCAAACCAAAGATTCTTAATTAATTAAGTTTTGGATTTGATTTGATTCAAAGAGGAGAAGAGAAATCATCACGCGTTCTTTTAAACCCATTCCCAAATTAATGATTTGATTTAATTTAAGGAAATGTAATTAAGTTGATTATATGGTTAATGAAGTAGAACCCTTAATTAGATGAATTAATTACCCAATTGTCACCTTGAAGTAATTAACTAAATAATTATGATCCAACATGATATTCATGGAAAATAAACTTGCAATGATCCTAGGAAATAAAAGGAGCCTAATCCAATTGGCTAATGATTAATATTTAATTAGATTAAGGGACTTAATTAATTACTCTTATGGTTTTTTTTGACACATGTGGACTAACCATAATTTCATTAAACTCCTTTAGGTTATTAAACATCTAAAGATCTACCCCATGATTTAATTAATTAATGTATGATGCGATTATGATTTCAATTTGATTAAGTGATTTAATTAATTAGTTAAATCTTAATTAATTTCATTTTAAAAAAAAGGTGAAATGAACTAAGGGAAAGGGGTCCCAACCGTATTCCTTAGTTCACTTACTATTGAACAATGATTAATAAACTTAATTAACCAATTTATTATTCATCAAATTAATTAATCATTAATTAACTTAAAAGAGTAGTTAAGGTTTAATTAGTCAATTTTCTTAATTAAGTTAGTAATAAATCCCAAGAAAATCATGGGAGGGAGAGGTCATCCTATTAAATTAACCCACAAAATTTAGGATTAATTTCTTAAGTAATTAAAAAGTAATTAAGAAAATAAATTTTGTAATTATACTTTAATTACAGGTCAAAATTAGCTATGATCATTTTTAATTAATTCTCCTCTGAAATATCTTTAAATGAGTATTTTTTTGTATTTTTTATTTTTTATGATTTTTCATGATTTTTAGAAGTTTCAACCATTAAAAATAATTAATTAAGCCTAATTAAAGGCTAATCCTATTGGCAGACGTGGCACACTTTCCATATGGCACCACGTGATCTCGCTTAAAATTTATCTGACATGCCTACGTACAAGTGACGATGTTTTCTCTTTCTTTAGGGTTTTGGGGTTTATTTATTTTAATTTATTTCTTTACTTTAGTGTAGTTTAGGGTTTAGGTTTTAGGGTTTAGGGTTTAGGGTTTAGGTTTGTTTTAGGGTTTTAGGTTAGGTTTTAGGCTTGTAGGGTTAGGGTTTAGGGTTTATTTTTTTTTCTATGTTTTAGGATTTGTTGTAGGTTTAGGTTTGTTTTGATTTAGGGTTTATGATTTTTTTAAAATTAAGTAAAGGTAAGTTTAGTTTATTTTATTTAGTTTTATATTTATTTTAGTTTACTTTGTTTTAAAATTTTTTTTAGTTTATTTTATTTATTTTAGGTTTATTTCTTTTAGTTTAGGTTTTTATTTTAGTTTATTTTTGGTTTAGGTTTAGGTTTAGTTTTATTTTAATTGAGTTTTATTTTATTTTATTTTAGGTTTAGGTTTTATTTTTATTTTTAGGTTTATTTTTTATTTTTAGGTTAGGTTTTAGGTTTATTTTTATATTTTATTTTTAGTTTAGGTTTATTTGTAGTTTATTTTATTTTATTTAGTTTAGGTTTATGTTTAGGTTTTATTTATTTTAATTTAGTTTATTTTAGTTTATTTTAGTTTTATTTGTTTATTTTATTTATTTATTTTATTTTTATTTTTTTTAGTTTAGGATTTAGGTTTATTTTTATTTATTTTAGCTTTATTTTTTATGTTTAGGTTTTATTTAGTTTAAATTTTTTATTTTTAAGTTTATTTATTTTTATTTTATTTCTAGTTTTTTTATTTAAGTTTTTATTCTGGTTTATTTTATTTTATTTTTAGTTTTAGGATTTATTTTATTTTAGTTTATATTTAATTTTTAATTTAATTTTATTTTTTAAGTTTAGGTTTAGGTTTTAGTTTATATTTTTATTTTATTATAATTTTCTTTGGTTTAGTATAAGTTTATTTAATTATTTTATTTTTAGGTTTTATTTAGTTTAGGTTTAGATTTTTAGCATTTTAGGGTTTAGGGTTTATGGTTTAGTGTTAGTTTAGGGTTTGGGGTTTGGGGTTTAGGGTTTAGGGTTTAGGATTAGGGTTTTAGGTTTAGGGTTCAAGTTTTAGTTTAGTGTTTAATGTTTTTGGTTTTTTCTTAACAAAAACAAATTACGAATCATCATTTCTTCTATTCGATTTCATCAACCAAGCAACACACTAATTTTTCTAAGACACAAGCGATGACATTGATAAAAAAAGAGAACCTATAAAGCAAATCAAAACCTTGATAACTAGAACTGACTCTACTATAAAGACACAATTATATAAGCTACAGATCATATCAGCCATCCTTCAATTTCTCTCCCATCGAACCACCCCGCCACTGAGTAGGATCCACCATCATATCCGATCTCCTCTCTGACATCGCCATTACTGTAACCTCTCACTCTTCCCGCCTACATAACCACTACTGCTTTGACCACCACCTCCATATCCACTAGCACCTCAAGATCCCCCACCACCACCATGATAACCGCCGCTTCCATCTTCACCTCCATCCGGATCTGACAACCCGGGTTGATGGTGTTGTTTGTGCCATCAAGGTTATACCCATTCTTAGGGTTTAGGTTTAGTTTAGGATTAGTTTTGTGGTTTAGGTTTATTTTTTAATTTATTTTTTTACTTTAGGTTTAGGTTTAGGGTTTGGAGTTTTGGGTGGTGGTTTAGGGTTTAGAGTTTATGCTTTTGTGGTTTTTATTAAGGGTTTAGGGTTTAAGGTTTTTTTTTTAAAATTAAGTAAATCGGCAGGCTTAGGTTTATTTAGTTTATTTTTTTTATTTTACTTTATTTTATTTTTTATTTTTATTTAGGTTTATTTTTTTATTATTATTTTTTTCATTTATTTATTTTAGGTTTATTTATTTTAGCATTTTTTATTTTAGTTTTTGTTTGTTTACCTTTGGATTATGTTTATTTTTTAGTTTAGTTTTACTTTTATATTATATTTCAGGTTAGGTTTTATTTTTTATTTTTAGGTTTAGGTTTAGATTCTAATTTTATTTTTTTAGGTTTAGGTTTTGGGTTTATTTTTAGGTTTTATTGTTTTCTTTATGCTTAGGTTTATTTTTAGTTTATTTTATTTTATTTAGTTCAAGTTTAGGTTTAGTTTATTTTAGGTTTAGGTTTAGGTTTTATTTATTTTAGTTTAATTTATTTTTATTTAGGTGTAGGTTTATTTTATTTTGTTTATTTTATTATTATTTTTGGTTTAGTTTTTTTGTTTAGGGTTTAGGTTTTATTTTTTATTTATTTAAAAGTTTATTTTTTGGTTTTGGTTTTTATTTAGTTTTATTTTATTTTAGTGTAGGTTTATTTTTTTTTATTTTATGTTTAGTTTTTTATTTTTTAGTTTAGATTTTGGTTTTTGTTCAGTTTATTTTAGTTTATTTTGATTAGTTTATTTTATTTTATATTTAGGTTTAGGTTTTATTTAATTTTTTATTTTATTTAGATTTAGTTATTTTATATTTTATTTTAGGTTTTATTTAGTTTAGGTTTAGGCTTTTAGTGTTTTGGGTTTAGGTTTGGGTTTAGTTTAGGGTTTAGTTAGTTTAGGGTTTTAATTTTTTTATTTTTTTTAAATTAAGTAAATCAGTATGTTCAAATTTATTTAGTTTATTTTTTATTTTTATTTATGTTTACTTTTTTTGGGTTATTTATTTTAGGTTTATTTATTTTAGTTTAGGTATTTTACTATACTTTATTCTTTAGGTTTAGGTTTTGGTTTAAGTTTAATTTTTAGTTGAGTTTTATTTTTAATTTTATATTTTTTAAGATTCGGTTATATTTTTTTTATTTTTAGGTTTAGTTTTTTATTTTATTTTTATGTTTAGGTTTTAAGTTTTTATTTTAGGTTTATTTTTAGGTTTTATTTTTTAGTTTAGGTTTAGGTTTAGTTTTAGTTTATTTTATTTTATTTAATTTATGTTTAGGTTTAGGTTTAATTTATTTTAGGTTTTATTTATTTTAGTTTTGTTTATTTTAGTTTTAGTTTAGGTTTATTTTATTTTATTTATTTTATTTTTATTTTAGGTTTAGGTTTTTTATTTTATGGTTTAGGTTTTATTTTTTATTTATTTTTAGGCTTTATTTTTAGGTTTAGGTTTCATTTTTTATTTTATTTTAGTTTTATTTTAGTTTATTTTTTTTATTTTATTTTATTTTATGTTTAGTTTTTGTTATTTAAGTTTTAATTCTTAGGTTTATTTTATTTTTCATTTAGTTTGGTTTTATTTATTTTATTTTAGTTTATTTTATTTTAATTTTAGTTTTAGGTTTAATTTTATGTTGATTTTTTTATTTTTATTTGGGTTTAGGTTTATTTATTAAATTTTAGGTTTATTAGTTTAGTTTAAGTTTTTAGCATTTTAGGGTTTAGGTTTGTGGTTTAGGTTGTGAGTTTAAGTGGTTTAGGTCATTAGTTTAGGGTCAGGATCAGGGTGGGTTTAGGATTTATGGCTCAGTGTTTAGGGCCTGTGGTTTTTATGGTTTGGGTTTAGTTTGAGGATTTAGTGGTAGTTTTAGTGTTTAGATTTAGTGTTAGGTTTTGACTCAGTGGGTTTAGGGGTGTTTTAAATTTAGGGTTGTGGTGGTTAGTTCAGGATTTGGGGTGTTTGTGTTTTAGGATTTTGTTTTTATTATTTGGTTGTTTAGGTTTAGGGTCAGGTTTTCTAGTTTGGTTATTTTATTTATGATTTTTTATTTTTATTTAAAATATGTAAACCCAGGTTTAAGTTTATTTAGTTTATTTTATTTATTTATCTTTTATTTTTTATTTAGGTTTATTTTTATTTTATTTAGTTTAGTATATTTATTTTGGGTTTTTTTATTTTAGTTTAGGTTTTTTATTTTAGTTTATTTTTAGTTTAGTTTAGGTTTATGTCTTTTAATTTAGTATTATTTTTATTTTAATTAAGGTTTTTATTTTTATTTTTGGTTTATGTTTTCATTATATTTTAGGTGGTTTTAAGTTTTTATTTTAAGTTTATTTTTAGGTTTTATTTTTTAGTTTAGGTTTAGGGTTATTTTTAGTTTATTTTATTTTATTTAGTTTACATTTAGGTTTAGGTTAAGTTTATTTTAGGTTTTGGTTTAAGTTTATTTTAGTTTAGCTTTAAGTTTATTTTAATTTGTTTATTTTATTTTAATTTAGGTTTAGGTTTTTTTTTAGTTCTAGGTTTTAGTTTATTTTTGGTTTTTTTAGACTTTTAGGTTTAAGTTTTATTTAGTTTTATTTTATGTTATTTTAGGTTTTATTTTATTTTATTTTTAGTTTTATTTTAGTTAGGTATTTTATTGTTAGTTTATTTTATTTTTTTAGTTTAGTTTAGGTTTTATCTATTTTATTTTAGTTTATTTTATTTATTTTTTATTTTAAGTTTAGCTTTTAGTTTATTTTATTTTATATTATTTTATTTTATTTAGTTTAGGTTTTCTTATATATAATTTATTTTAGGTTTTATTTTAGTTTAAGGTTTTATGTTTTATGATTTAGGGTTTAGGGTTTAAGAGGTTTTGTGGTTTAGTTTGTGGTTTAGGGTTTAGGGTTTATTAGGGTTTAGGGTTTAGGGTTTAGTGTTTAGGCTTTAGGTTTATGGTTTTAGTTTGGGTTTAGTGTTGTCAGATGGTTTAGGTTTTTTTTGTTAAATTAAGCAAACCAGTGGGTTAGGTTTATTTAGTTTATTTTATTTTATTTTAGTTAATTTTATTTTTATTTTATTAATGTTTATTTTTATTTTATTTTATTTATGTTTTATTCATTGGTTTATTTTATTATTTTATTTTAGGATTTTACTTATTTATTCTTTGTTTATTTTAATTTTATTTTATTTTATTTTAGGTTTAGTTTAGGTTTTATTTTATTTTCTTTATTTTACTTAGGTTTTAGGTCTTTTTGGTTTTATTTAGCATATGTTTTTTTTATGGATCAGGATTTAGGATTTAAGGTTGTAAGTTTAGGATTAGGGTTGTTTGGGTTTATGGTAGGTTTATGATTTTGAGAGGATCTTGGGCCTAGGCTCAGGGTTGTGGCCTATGGTTTAATAGTTTTAGGGTTGGGAGATTTGGTGGCTCAGGTTTAGTTTAGGGTTTGGCTCAGCTAAGTGGTTTCAGTGGCTCAGGGCTCAGGTTAGGTTTGGGTTTGGGTTTAGGTTTAGGAGTTAGGGCCTGGGTTTAGCCAGGTTAGTTTTGTGGCTCAGGGTTAGGTAGATTTGGTCAGTATTAGTTTAAGTTTGGGTTTATTTAGTTATAGTGGGTAGGCTTGTAGGTTTAGGATTATAGTAGTTTAGAGTTTAGGGCCTAGTTTTTAGGTTTTATTTCAAATCAAAAGATTTTATTATTTTACTTTAGGTTTATTTTATTTAATTTAGATTTATTTTATTTAGTTATTTTAGTTTATTTTATTAGTTTATCTTTTAGGTTTAGTTGTTTATTTTGGTTGAGTTTTAATTTTTATTTTATTTTAAGGTTTAGGTTTATTTTATTCTGTTTAGTATTAGGTTTTATTTTAGGTTATTTTTTAGATTTTATTTCATTTAGTTTACTTTTAATTTATTTATTTTATTTATTTTTATTCTTATTTATTTTATTTTTCAAGGTTTAGGGTTTTATTATTTATTTTATTTTTCTTAAGTTTAGTTTTATGTTTATTTTATTTTTTAGTTTTTATTTTTAGGTTTTAGGTTTAAGTTTTTAAAGGGTTTAGCGTTTTAGGGTTTAGTTTAGCTTTAGGGATTAGGGTTTTTAGGGTTAGGGTAAGGTTAGGTTAGCATGAGTTTTTTTTTTTTATAAACCCGATAGGTTTAGGTTTATTTAGTTTATTTAGTTCATTTTTATTTATTTTATTTATTTTAGTTTTATTTTTATTTATTTTATTTAGGTTTTTTTATTTTACCATTTAATTTTTAATTTAGGTAAGGTTTTATTTTTATTTTAATTTATTTTAAATTTCTTATCTTTTTAGGTTTAGTTTAGGTTTTAAATATTTTATCTTTATTTCTTTAGTTTAGTTTTGGTTTATTTTATCTTAATTTAGTTTAGCTTTAGGTTTATTTGGTAGGGCTCAGTAGGGTTAGGTAGTTTCAGTTTTGTGTAGTCTATTTGTGGTTTAGTCAGTTTAGGCCAGTGGTTCAGTTTAGGGTTTAGGTTTGGGGGAGGGGGTTTGGTTTGTAGTTTTATGGTTTTAGTTTTAGGTTTAGGTTTAGGTTTTGGGTTTAGTGTTTGCTTTGGGGTTAGGCTGGATTTGTGGGTTTAAGATTTAGTATTTGGTTTAGTATTTAGGGATTTGATTTTGGGCTTTTTTAGGACTTATGTATAGGTTTATTTAGTTGTAGGTTTAAGGTTTAGGGTTTAATGTTTAAGATTTAGGGTTTACAATTTTTTTTTTAAAATTGAGTAAATCGATATGTTTAAGTTTTTCAATTTATTTTTTATTTATTTTAGTTCTTTTATTTTGGATTTTATTTATTACATTTATTTTAATTTATTTTTATGTTTAGGTTTAAGTTTAGGTTGTTTTTGGTTGAGTTTTATTTATTTTTAATGTTTAGGTTTATGTTTTTATTTTATTTTTTAGGTTTAGGTTTTAGGTTTTTATTTTCAATTTATTTTTAGGTTTAATTTTTTAGTTTAGGATTAGGTTTATTTTTAGTTTAGTTTATTTTATTTAGATTTTTTTATTCTAAGGTTTATTTTATTTTTTAGTTTAGTTTAGGTTTTTGTTTATTTTAATTTAGTTTAATTTTTAGATTTAAGTTTAGTTTTATTTTATTTTAAGTTTATGTTATTTAAATTATTTTATTTTAGATTTTATTTTAGGTTTTTTATTAGGGTTTGGGTATGTTTGGCTTTAGGGTTTAGAGTCTATGGTTTTATGGTTTGGATTTCACAAGGTTTGTGGGTTTCAGAGTTTAGCATGGCTTACTCAGGATTTTAGTAGGGTTTATCCTCAGGCCTTAGGGTTTCAGTTTCAGTGGGGGGCTTTAGGTCTATGGCTTATGGTCAGTGTCAGTTAGGGTTTCAGGATTTTAGGGCTTCAGTGGATTTGGACCATTTGCCAAGTGTTTAGCCTAGGCCTATGGTTTGGGTCTAGCTCAGGTTGAGCTGGTCAGTGCCTGGTCTTTGTGGTTGTGGCTCAGATTTCACCAGTTTAGGTTTATGGTTTTTTTAAAAAAAACATTATGTAAACCAAGTAGATTTAGCTTTATTTTATTTATTTATTTATTTATTCTATTTATTTATTTATTTATGTATTTAGTTTAGTTTTAAGTTTTATTTTGGTTTATTTTATTTTATTTAGTTTAGGTTTAGATAATTTTAGTTTTTTTTTATTTTATTTAAGGTTTAGATTTATTTTAGTTTAGGTTTTATTTTATTTTCATTATATCTTATGTTTAGATTTTTAGTATTTTATTTTATTGGATTTTTATTATTTTTTCTTTAATTTTATTTATTTAGGTTTTATCTTGGTTTATATTTTATTTAGTTTCATTTCTTTTATTAGTTTATTTTATTTTATTTTATTTTAGGTTTAGTTCAGTTTTAGTTTGGTTTATTTATTTCTTTATTCTATTTTATCTTATAAGTTATTTTTTATTATCTTTATTTTAGTTTTGTGGTTTTATTCTAGGCTCATACTCAGTGGCCTAGTAGCCCAGGGCTCAGTATCTTTGTGGTCAGAGCCTTTAGGGCCTAGGTTTTAGGGTAGTGGCCTAGGCTCAGGTCCTGGGCAGGGCCATGGCTTTAGTTTTAGGCTTTGAGCTCAGAGCTGAGGTTTAGTCCCAGATCTATCACGTAGTCAACATGGTTTAGCTCTTAGGGCCTTTTCCAGGTTATGGCTTTTATCTTTAGCAAAGTCAGGTCACTTTAAAGCTCAGTGGCCTGTATTCTAGAGCCTCAGGTCAGGGCTAGCCCAGTTTCAGGCCGAGCTCAGTTTAGGTCAGGTCAAGCCTAGTGTATTCAGGGTCAGGGCCTTTAGGGTAGGTTTAGGGTTTGGGATCGTTTAGGATTTAGGGTTAGGTTGGGTTTAAAACCACAAACTAGTAGGTTTAGGTTTATTTAGTTTATCTTTAATTTTATTTTAATTTACTTAGTCTATTTATTTTAGGTATTTTATGTTTTTATTTTAGTTTTATTTTAGGTTTATGTTTTTTTATTTTTTAGGTTTAGTTTGAGGTTTATTTTAGGTTTATTGTGTTTTATTTTTAGTTTAGGTTTAGTTTATTTTAGTTTATTTTATTTTATTTAGTTTAGTGTTTAAGTTTAGTTTATTTAAGTTTTAGGTTTATGTTTTATTTATTTTAGTTTAGTTATAGGTTTATTTTACTTTATTTATTTTACGTTTAGGTTCTCTTTTTAAGTTTAGGGTTTATGTTTTAATTTTTATTTATTTTTAGGTTTATTTTTTATTTATGTTTTTATTTAGTTTTTATTTTATTTCATTTTAGGCTTATTTTATTTTTATTTTACATTTAGTTTTTATTTTATTTATGCTTTTTATTTATAAGTTATTTTATGTTTTAATTTAGTTTAGGTTTTTATTATTTTTATTTTAGTTTAGTTTTTATTTTTATTTTATTTTATTTTTACCTCTAGGTATAGGTTTTAGTTTAGGGTTTTATTTTATTTTATTATTAATTTTATTTAGGTTTAGGTTTTTATTTATTTTACTTTTAGATTTTATTTAATTTAGGTTTAGAATTTTAGGTTTTTAGAGTTTAGGGGGTTTGGGGTTTAAGGTTTAGAGTTGTAAGTTTTAGGGTTTAGTGTTTAATTGTTTTTTTTGGGAGACCCCATGTATGGGGAATTTTATTGCCACACAAAAAAAGGGTTACAAGGTCCTTGAAGTCGATAAACTCAACAACTACTACTCAAAGAGCTACAATCAGCCTAAGTAGTTAATCCCCTATCTAAATACAACCAAAAGTAAAATAAAATAGTAAGGAAAGCAAAAGATACAAATTGATTAACAAGATAAGCCAATGGAAGATTAGGGCCAAAGCTCCTTAGGATGAGAGAATGCATGACACTATGAAGCAAACCTGTAAGAGAACAAGAGAATTGCACCTGCAAAATTATAGAAAAAAAAAAGAAATTAGAGCAATTAAGGTAATACAGACAGAGTGAAAAATGAAAGCAGCATAAACTGAAAAGATAATAAAGAAGTGTGATAGAGAAGGCTTAGGCTCAGTCACACCAAGTTGGGGGAGATGCAAATATGAGCATCCATACTTCAGTAAAAGGGTTACATCACAAGAGCTACTGCCAAACCAAAAAGGAGTGAAATCATCATAGACATCATAGCCAACAAACCTGTATAGCAACCATTTGTTGAAAGTCTATTGAGCCTTAGTACCTGCAAACCTAAGCAAAGCCCTATACTGAATAGAAAAGAAAGCAGTAAAGAGCAGAATGGGTAAGGGGATCCCATGTAGAGTAAATGTCATCATATTAGGCACCATGTCATGAGAATCCCAACAAAAATGAAAGTGAACCATCATTGTCAGGTCTACCATATTTTTAAGTAGGTCCAAGGGTTTAATTAGATCAGCATGAAGACCCACCACAGGAAAATAGCTAAAAAGGCCAGGCAGAGGTAAGAAGCATAAAAGACCAATAGAAAGACCTACTGAAATCTAGCAAGGAAATTAAAATAGCATGGAAATAACCCCATCCCAAACATATGGGACAAATATTAAACAAACAATCCTGGTAAACTGCCTAGTAAGCAGCCAGGGATATACCCCAAAAAAATAAGTGCAATGAATGAAAGCAATGCAGAAGTTAACAACCTCCTTGTTATAGAAGTTATAGAAGTTAGTAACCATCAAGTGTAAGGCAAGACAGCATATCCAAGCCCAAATTACCATAGGAATTGTAGAAGTCTATCAGAGAGGAGATGGGAATGTAGCAGTAGATTAGATGAACCATAAGGCACAGGTAATAAGCTACTCCCCACCACAAACAACTCCAAGTAAAGACAATCAAAGAGACAATCCCAGAATCATCTTGCTGAGCAAAAAACTCAGTAATCCAGTTCAGCCTACAACCAAGACAGTAATAGCCAGTAAGCTGGCCATAAATCCACCCATTCAGATTAAAGAATGCATAGGTTAAAATCAAATTATGCAAAAGCATAATCTCAGTGATTTTCACAAATCTAACAGAACCAAGAGGAAGAAAATAGCAGCAGGTTAAGTATATCTCAAACATTAGTGTAATCAAGAATACTGACAATCAAGAAAAAATTTAGAAAAGCAACAGGCAACAAACACCCAATAATCACAAAGACAAAATTTAGGTTTAGGTTTAGGGTTTACAATTTAGGGTATAGCTTTTAGGGTTTAGGGTTTTAGAGTTTAAAGTTTAGGGTTTAGGGTTTAAGGTTTAGGGTTTTAAGGTTTAAGGTTTAATGTTTGGGGTTTTAAGTTTAGGGTTCAGGGTTTAGGGTTAGTTTTAGGGTTTAGGGTTTAGGGTCAGGGTTTTTTTATTTAAATTAAGTATATCATAAGTTTAGGTTCATTTAGTTTATTTATTTTTAATTTTTATTTAGGTTTATTTTTATTTTTATTTAGTTTAATTTATTTATTTAAGTTTAGGTTTTTTATTTTAGTTTATTTTTTAGGTTTAGGTTTAGGTTTAGATTTATTTTTAGTTTAGTTTTATTTTGACTTTATTTTTTATTTTTAGGTTTAGGTTTAGGTTTTTATTTTATTTTCTTAGGTTTAGGTTTTAGGTTTTATTTTAGGATTTTTTTAGAGTTTATTTTTTAGTTTAGGTTTAGGTTTATTTTTAGTTTTTTAATTTTATTTAGGGTTTAGGTTTAGGTTTAGGCTTAAGTTTAGTTTAGTTTAGGTTTAGGTTTAGGTTTTGTTTACTTTAGTTTATTTTATTTTAGTTCAGGTTTAGGTTTATTTTAATTTTTTTTAGTTCAGGGTTTATGTTTTATCTTTTATTTATTTTAGATTTACACTTTAGTTTAGGTTTTATTACTTTTATATTATTTTATATGTTTATTTTATTTTTTTATTTTAAGTTTAGTTTTTATTTTATTTAAGTTATTATTATTTTAGTTTAGTTTAGGTTTTTATTTATTTTATTTTATTTTAGTTTTTATTTGATATTTTATTTTATTTTTTAGGTTTAAGTTTAGGTTTAGGTTTAGTTTAGGTTTTTTCTTGTTTAAGTTTTTTTATTTATTTTATTTTTTAGGTTTTATTTAGTTTAGGTTTAGCTTTTTTTGCTTTTTAGGGTTTAAGGTTTAGGTTAGTTGAGCATTTAGGGTATAGGGTTTAGTGTTTGATGTTTAGGGTAAAGGGGGATTTTTTTTAGGTTTTTATTATTTATTAGTTTATTATTATATTAGTTTTTATTAGTTATTATTAGTTAATTTATTATTAGTGTTTGTTATTATTAGTTTAGTTTATTATTTTTATTACTATTATTAGTGGGTTTACTTACTTATTTAGTTTATTTAGTGGGTTTAGTTTTAGTTATTAATTTATTATTAGTTTTATTTAGTTTATCATTGTTATTAGTTAGTGAGTTATTTATTAGGTTTTTATTTAGTAGTTTATTATTTGTTTGTTAGTTTATTAGTTTATTAGTTATTAGTTTAGGTTTTGCCAATTCATACGATTTATGTTTAGATTTATGTTTATTAGGTTTATTTTTAAATTTATTTAGTTACTTTAGGTTTAGGTTTAGGGTTTGGGGTTTATGGTTTAGGGTTTAGGGTTAGGGTTTAAGGTTTATGGTTTAGAGTTTAGGGTTTAGGGTTTTAGGGATTATGCTTTTTATGGTTTAGAGTTTAGGGTTTAAGGATTAGGGTTTTGGGTTTAGGGTTGTAGGTTTAGGGTTTAGGGTTTAGGATTTAGGGTTTAGTGTTTAAGGTTTACTTTTTAAAATTAAGTAAACTTATAGGTTTAAGTTTATTTAGTAAATTTAGTTTATTTTTTATTTATTTTAGTTTACTTTATTTTTTTTATTTTTATTTAGGTGTATTTTTTTATATTTATTTAGTTTAGTTTATTTATTTTTGTTTAGGTTATTTTTATTTTAGTTTATTTTATAGATTTAGGTATAGGTTTAGGTTTATTTTTTAGTTGAGTTTATTTTTTATTTTATTTTTTTAGGTTTAGGTTTTATTTTCTATTTTTAGGATTAGGTTTAGGTTTTGATTTTATTTTTTAGGGTTTAGGTTTTTATTTTAGGTTTATTTTTAGGTTTTATTCTTTTAGTTTAGATTTAGGTTTATTTTTAGTTATTTAATTTTATTTAGTTTAGGTTTAGGTTTAGGTTTTATTATTTTAGTTTAGTTTATTTTAGTTTAGGTTTAGGTTTATTTTATTTTTATTTTAGATTTAGGTTTTTTTTTAGTTTAGGGTTTAGGTTTTATTTTTTAATTATTTTTAGGTCTTTTTTAGATTTATGTATTTATTTAGTTTTTATTTTATCTTATTTTAGGCTTATTTCATTTTTATTTTATTTAGGTTTTTTGTTCCTAGGTTTATTTTATTTTTAGTCCAGTTTAGTTTTTATCTATTCATTTTAGTTATTTTATTTTATTTTATTTTGAGGTTTAGGTTTAGGTTTTAGTTTAGGTTTATATTTTATTTTATTTTATTTTATTTAAGTTTAGGTTTTTTTATTTAATATATTTTTATGTTTTTTTAGTTTAGGTTTAGGTTTTTAGGTTTTAGGTTTTTAGGTTTTTAGGTTTTTATGGTTTAGGGTTTAGAGTTTAGGGTTTAGGGTTTACGGTTTACGGTTTAGGGTTTTATGATTTAGGGTTTAGGGTTTAAGGTTTAGGGTCAGTTGAAGGGTTTAGGGTTATTGTTTTTAATTTATTTTATTTTGATTTATTTATTATGTATTTTTTTCAAATTAAGTATACTAATGGGTTTAAGTTTATTTAGTTTATTTTATTTTTTTCTTTCTATTTAGGTTTATTTTTAGTTTTATTTAGTTTAGTTTTTTTTATTTATGCTTATTTATTTTAACTTAGCTTTTTTATTTTAGTTTATTGTTTAAGTTTAGGCTTATTTTTTAGTTTAGTTTTATTTTTATTTTATTTTTTATTTTTAGGTTTAGGTTTAGGTATTTATTTTATTTTTTTTTAGTTTTAGGTTTTAGGTATTTATTTTATTTTTATTTTTTAATTTTATTTTTTATTTTTTATTTCGATTTCATTTTATTTTTAGTTTATTTTATTTTATTTAGTTTAGGTTTAATTTATTTTAGGTTTAGGTTTAGGTTTTATTTATTTTGGTTTAGTTTATTTTAGTTTAGGTTTAGGTTTATTTTATTTTTAGTTTAGAGTTTTGGTTCCTTTTTTTTTTAAGTTTAGGTTTTTATTTAGTTATTATTTAATTTTATTTTTATTTTAAGTTTAACTTTTATTTTTTTAAGTTTTTTATTTTTTTTAGTTTAGTTTAGGTTTTAATTTATTTTATCTTAGTTTAGTTTTTATTTTTAGTTTTATTTTCTTTTAAGTTTAGGTTTGTTTATTTATTTTATTTTTAGGTTTTATTTAGTTTAGGTTTTGGTATTTAACTTTTTAGAGTTAGGGTTTATGGTTTAGAGTTTAGGGTTTAGGGTTTATGGTTTAGGTTTTAGGATTTGGGGTTTAGATTTTATGGTTATAGGGTTTAGGGTTTAGGTTTAGGTTTAAGGTATAGGGTTTTGAGGGTTTAGGGTTTTGGGTTTAGGGTTTAAGGTTTATATTTCAAGTTTACGATTCAGGTTTTAGTTTAGGGTTTTGGGTTTTTTTTTTTTTTAAAGAGAACAAATTTATATTAAACATTTCTTCTTTTTGATTTCATCAACCAAGTAATAGACCAAGTTTTCTAAAACCAGGCGATGATAGATAAAAAATGAGCACCCATAGAGCAAATCAAAAACTTTAGATAACTAGAACCGTCTTTACTCTAAATACATAGTTCCATAACCGGTAGATAGGATTGGCCATGCTTCAGTTTCTCCAGCTCCCATCAGAACCACCTAGGGCTCTCAAGTAGCAGGATTCACCATCATATCCCTGATCTCTCCCCTAACCACCACCATGGTTGTAACCTCCGTCACTCTTCCCACCTCCATAACCACCATTATTTCGGCCACCACCTCCATATTCACTAGCACCTCCAGATCCCCCACCACCACTACAATAACCTCCACCTCTGCCTTCACCTTCATCGCCAGATCTAGATTGAGCTTAGTTGATGGTGATGTTCTAGCCATCAAGGTTTGGCCCATTCTTAGGGTTTAGGTTTAGGTTTAGGTTTATTAAGTTTTAGGATTTAGGTTTATTTTTTAATTTATTTAGTTAGTTGAGGTTTAGGTTTAGGTTTATGGTTTGGGGTTTAGGGTTTAGGGTTTAAGGTTTAGGATTTAGGGTTTAGGGTTTAGAGTTTAGGGTTTAAGATTTTAGGGTTTATGCTTTTAGGGTTTAGTGTTTAGGGTTATGGTTTATGGTTTAGGTTTATGGTTTTTTAGGGTTTAGAGTTTAGGTTTGTAGGTTTAGGGTTTTGGGTTTAGGTTTTAGGGTTTAGAATTTAGGGTTTATGGTTTTTTTTCTAAAAATTAAGTAAACCGGTATGTTTAGGTCTATTTAGTTTATTTAGTTTATTTTAATTTTTACTTTTTTTAGGTTTTTTTTATTTTGTTTAGTTTATTTATTTTAGTTTTATTTATTTTAGTTTAGGTTTCTTACCTTAATTTATTTTCTTTAGGTTAGGTTTATTTTATAGTTGAGCTTTATTTTTATTTTATTTTTTAGGTTTAGGTTTTCTTTTTTATTTTTAGGTTTAAGTTTAAGGTTTTATTTTATTTTTTTTAGGTTTAGATTTTAGGTTTTTATTTTAGGTTTATTTTTAGTTTATTTTATTTTATTTAGTTTGAGGTTTAGGTTTACTTTATTTTAGGTTTAAGTTTAGGTTTAGTTTAATTTAGTTTATGTTTATGTTTATTTTATTTTGTTTATTTTAGGTTTAGGGTTTTTTTTAGTTTAGGGTATAGGTTTTATTTTTTATTTAATTTTAGATTTATTTTGTAGGTTTAAGTTTTTATTTAGTTTTTATTTAGTTTTTATTTTATTTTACTTTATTTTATGTTTAATTTATTTTTATTTTACCTTTATTTTTTATTTTATTTAGGTTTTTTATTTTTAGATTTATTTTATTTTTTTAGTTTAGTTTAGGTTTTTATTAATTTTATTTTTGTTTAATTTTTATTTTTTATATTATTTTATTTTTAGGTTTAGGTTTAGGTTTTAGTTTAGTTTTATATTTTATTTATTTATTTATTTTATTTAGGTTTAGGTTTTTTTATATAGTTTATTTTTAGGTTTTATTTAGTTTAGGTTTAGGCTTTTAGGGTTTTAGGGTTTAGGGTTTAGGATTTATGGTTTAGGGTTTAGGGTTTAAGATTTACAATTTTGGGTTTAAGGTTTAGGGTTTAGGTTTTAGTTTAAGGTTCAGGTTTTAGTCTAGGGTTTAAGGTTTTTGGTTTTTTTTCTTTAACAAAGAACAAATTCAAATTCAACATTTCATCTTTTTGATTTCATCAACCAAGTAACAAACCAGGGTAGTGAGGTAATCAAATGACCTCCTTGGGGCTAGCTAAAGCCTTGTGTTCCCGGATATCCAGGCTATATACCCATTACAATTCAATCTTATATAAATCAACACATGAATAGAGGAAAGAGAACTCAACATTCATACACTTAAGCTATAAGCACATGTATTTTTTTATTTATTTATAATTAGCATGATAACACATATTATTCATTTATAAGCTTTTGAAAAATACATTTGGATTTAATAGTGATAATAGCCAAGCATATATTAAATTAAATCAACACATGCAAACTTGCATAGAGGAAATCAATTTTATTTTACTTGACTTTGAAAAGATGGATGCATGAATTCAAATGAAATACCAAATTTAACATGATTGGAAAGAAGACAATCAAATATAAGCATGTGATTCTTTCAACCAAACTAGTTCTTAAGGATAATCAAATCAAATAAGATTATTTAAAGCAAACCAAAGCATCTTTTTTAATTAAGTTTTGGATTTGATTTAATTTAAAGAGGAGAAGAGAAATCATCACTTATTATTTTAAACCCATTCCCACATTAATGATTTGATTTAATTTAAAGAAATATAATTAAGTCAATTTAATGGGTTAATTAAGTTGAACCCTTAATTAGATGAATTAATTATGAAATCATCACTTGTTGTTTTAAACCCATTCCCACAATAGTGATTTGATTTAATTTAAGGAAATATAATTAAGTTGTTTTTATGGGTTAATTAAGTTGAACCCTTAATTAGATGAATCAATTATTCTTATATATGTCACCTTAAAGAAATTATCAAAATAATTATGAGCCAACATGATATGCATGGAAAATAAACTTGCAATGATCCTAGAAAATAAAAGGGGCCTAATGCAATTGTCTCATGATTAATAGTTAATTAGATTAATAGACTTAATTAATTACTCTTATGGTTTTCCCACCCATGTGGACTAACCATAATTTCATTAAACTCCTTTAGGTTATTAAACACCTAAAGATCTTCCCCATGATTTAGTTCATTAAGGTCTGATGTGATTATGATTTCAATTTGATTAAGTGATTTAATTAATTAGTTAAATATTAATTAATTTTATTTAAAAAAAGGGTGAAATGAACTTAGGGAAAGGGGTCCCAACCCTATTCTTTAGTTCACTTAGTGTTGAAGAATGATTAATAAACTTAATTAACCAATTTATTATTATTCACGGGATTTATTATTCATTAATTAACTTAAAAGAGTAGTTAAGGTTTAATTAGTCAATTTTCTTATTTAAGTGAGCAATAAATCCCAAGAAAATCATACGGCAAGCGTCATCCCATTAAATTAACCCACAAAATTTGAGATTAATTGCTCAAGTAATTAAAAAGTAATTAAGCTAATTAATTTTTCAATTAAACCTTAATTACTATTCAAAATTAGTTAAGATCATTTTTAATTAATTCTCCTCTAGAATACCTTTAAAATGTGTATTTAGTTGCATTTTTTTATTTCTATATTATGTTTTATGATTTTTAGGACTTTCAGCCATTAAAAATGATTAATTAAGCTTAGGATTTAGTTAGTTTAATTAAGTTTTATTCAGTTTAGCTAGTTAGTTATTAGCTAGTTTAGTTTAGTTAGTTTTTTGTTTTGTTATTTAATTAGTTTAGTTAGTTTTTAGTTTATTAGTTAGGTTTAGTTAAGTTAGTAGTTAGTTATTAGTTTAGGGTTTATGTTTAATTTAGTTATTATTAGGTTTAGTTATTAGTTTAGTTATAGTTAAATTATTTTTAGTTTAGTTTAATTTAGGTTTAGCTTGTAGTTATCATAATTTATCAGGTTAGTTTAGGGTTTAGGTTTTATTTAGTTAGTTATTACATTTTATTAGTTAGTTTTAGCTTAGTTAGGTTTTAGTTTAGTTATTTATGTTTTAGTTATTAGTTATTAGTTATTAGTTATTAATTAGTTTTAGTTATTAGTTATTAGTTTAGGGTTTAGGTTTAGGAGGTTTAGGGTTTAGGGTTTAGGTTTAGGGGGTTTAGGGTTTTAGTTTAGGGGTTTAGGGTTTAGTTTAGTTTAGTTAGGTTTAGGGTTTAGGTTAGTTATTATTATTTTTAGTTTAATTATTAGTTTAGGTTTAGGGTTTAGTTATAGTTAGCTTATTATTTTAGTTAGTTAGTTTTATTAGTTTTTAGTTTAGGATTTAGGTTTAATTTTTAGTTTAGTTATTAGTTTTAATTAGTTTAGTTATTAGTTTTAATTAGTTTAATTATTATTAGTTAGCTAATTAATTTAGTTTAGGGTTTAGGGTATAGGGTTTAAGTTTAGGTTTAGGTTATTAGTTAGTTTTAGTTAGTTTAGTTAGTTTAGGTTTAATTATTATTAGGTTTAGTTAGTTGATGCAGTTTAGTTATTATTTTTAAGTTTTTATTGGGTTTTAAGGTTTAGGTTTAGGGTTTAGGGTTTAGCTTTATTATTATTAGATAAAGTTTAGGTTTAGTTATTAGTTAGTTTATTTAGTTTATTAGTTTAGTTTTAGTTTAGTTAGTTTTAGTTATTAGTTTAGTTATTAGTTTTAGTTAGTTTATCAGTTTGTAGTTTAGGTTTAGGGTTTAGGTTTAGTTTAGTTTAGTTAGTTTAGTTTAGTTTATAAGTTTTAGTTAGGTTTAGGGTTTACAGTTTCTTGTTAGTCAATTTTAGTTAGTTTATGGTTTAGGGTTCAGGTTTAGATACTATTAGTTTAGTTTTAGTTTAAGTTAGTTAGTTAGTTAGTTAGTTAGGTTAGTTAGTCTAGTTTTAATTATTATTTTGTTAGTTTTAATTATTAGTTAGTTTTATTAATTTTATTTGTTATTTAGTTGAGTTATTTCGGTTTAAGTTTTATTAGGTTTAGTTTTTAGTTTAGTTAGTTTTTTTTGTTATTAGTTATTAGTTTAGGGTTTAGGGTTTAGGTTTTTAGTTAGTTATTTAGAGGCTAAGTTTAGTTAGTTTTAGTTAGTTTAGGGTTTAGGTTTAGTTTAGGGTTTAGGTTTTAGTTTTTAGTTTAGTTTATTAGGTTTATTAGTTATTATTAGTTAATTTAATTAGTTTATTTTTATTTATTTTATTTTATTCTATTTTTTCATTTAATTTAATTTAGTTAGTTTAGTTATTTAGTTAGTTACTTTTAATTTTAAATATTAGTTTTAGTTAATGATTAATTAATTATTTATTATTATTATTAATTTAAAGTTTAGGGTTTAAATTTAGGGTTTAGGTTTAAGTTTTAGTTTTTATTATTAGGGTTTAGGTTTAGGTTTAGGTTTAGTTAGTTTTATTAGTTTTATTAGTTTATTAGTTTAGGTTCAGGGTTTAGCTTTTTTAGTTATTAGTCTATTAGGTTTATTAGTTTAAGTTTTATTAATTTTATTATTATAGGTTTTATTAGTTATTATTAGTTATTAGTTTAGTTTTATTATTATTTTGTTTAGTTAATTAGTTAATTAGTTAATTAGTTTAGTTAGTTTAGTTTAGTTATTATCAGGTTTAGTTAGTTCGTTAGTTTAGTTATTAGTTTATTAGGTCAGCTTGTTAGTTTAGTTTATTTATTTTGTTATTATTAGTTTTTTAGTTTAGTTTAATTATTTTAGGTTTAGGGTTTAGGGTTTTGGGTTTAGTTTAGGTTTATTATTTATTAGTTTAGTTAGTTTAGTTATTAATTTAGTTGGGTTTTAGCTAGTTTAGTTTTAGTTTAGTTTAATTTTTGTTATTAGTTTAGTTAGATTTGGGATTAGGTTTAGTTTAGTTAGTTTAGCTTAGGTTTAGGGTTTATTAGTTAGTTGAGTTTAGTTTAGTTAGTTAGTTTAGTTTATTAGTTTTTTTTTATTAGTATTATTAGTTTAGTTTATTAGTTAGTTAGGTTTAGGTTTAGTTTAGTTATTAGGTTTAGGGTTTAGGATTTTTTAGTTTAATTAGTTTAGTTATTTTTTTAGTTTTAGTAGTTTTTTATTTAGTTTAGGTTGAGGTTTTAGGTTTTAGTTTTAGTTAGTTTAGTTTATTAATTTATTAGTTAGTTTTTATTAGGTTTTAGTTATTAGTTTAGTTATTTAGTTTGTTAGTTTTAGTTATTAGTTTTTTATTAATTTAGGTTTTAGGCTTTATGGTTTATGTTTTAGTTTTAGTTATTAGTTTTAGTGATTAGTTTAGTTTGATTAGTTTAGTTAGTTAAGTTAGGTTTAGTTAGTTATTAGGTTTTATTAGCTTATTAGTTATTAGTTATTAGTTTTGTTTAATTTAATTAGTTTATTATTAGTTATTAGTTTAGTTTATTATTAGTTTAGTTATTAGTTATTATTAGTTTTTATTTTAGGTTTAGTTATTAGTTTTATTATTAGTTTAGTTTATTAGTTTTTAGTTTATTAATTTTAGTTTAGTTTTAGTTTTATTTAGGTTTTATGGTTTTGGTTTAGTTTAGTTTTGTTTTAGTTATTAAGTTTAGGTTTAGTTATTAGTTTTAGTTAGTTTAGTTAGTTTTTTTAGTTTAACTTATTAGTTTATTCTTTGTTTAGTTTAGTTAGTTATTTTTAGTTTCATTAGTTTAGTTAGTTTTATTAGTTTATTAGTTTAGTTTAGTTTAGTAACTTATTATTTATTAGTTTTAGTTTAGGTTTTATGGTGTTTAGGGTTTAAGGGTTTAGTTTAGGATTTAGTAATTAGTTTAGTTTTTTGGTTAATTAGTGAGTTTAGGTTTAATTTAGTTTAGTTAGTTTTAAGTTTAGTTTTATTTTAGTTGGTTTTGGTTTAGGTGGTTTAGTTTAGTTATTAGTTAGTTATTAGTTTAGGTTAGTTTAGGTTAGTTTAGGTTTTTTGTTTAGGTTTATGTTTAGTTTTAGGTTTAGGTTTAGGGTTTTTTAGTTTTAGGTTTTTTAGTTGGTTTAGTGGTTTTATTAGTTAGTTAATTAGTTTTAATTAGTTAGTTTAGTTTTAGTTTAGTTTAGTTTTAGTTAGTTTAGTTTGTTTAGTTATTATTAGTTTAGTTATTAGTTTAGTTTAGGTTTAGTTTAAGTTTATTAGTTAGTTTATTTTTATTAGTTTAGGTTTAGGGTTTAGGTTTAGATTTAGTTTAGTTTTATTAGTTTAATTTTAGTTTTAGTTTTAGTTATTAGTTAGTTATTAGGTTTAGGGTTTAAGTTTAGGTTTAGGTTTAGGGTTTAGGGTTTTAGTTTAGTTTAGGGTTTAGGGTTTAGGATTAGTTTAGGTTTAGGGTTTAAGGTTTAGCATTTAGGGTTTAGGTTAGTTTTATCAATTTTATTAGTTTTAGTTTTATTAGTTTTAATATTAGTTTTTTTAGTTTTAAGTTTTAGTTTATTAGTTTAGTTAGTTTAGATTAGTTAGTTTTATTTTAGTTTTCATTTAGTTTAGTTTTTAGTTTATTAGTTTAGGTTTTAGTTTTTTAGTTATTTAGGTTTTTATTAGTTTATAGAGTTTAGTTTTTAGTTTAGTTAAGTATAGGTTTAGGGTTTAGGTTTAGTTAGGTTTAGTTAGGTTTTAGTTTTTAGTTTTATTAATTTTAGTTAATTTTAGTTATTAGTTTATTAGTTTAGTTTAGTTTAGGGTTTAGGATTTAGGTTTATTAGTTAGTTATTATTTTAGTTTTAGTTTATTTAATTAGTTTATTTGTTTTAGTTTGTTTAGTTAGTTTAATTATTAGTTTTAGGGTTTACATTTATGGGGTTTAGGGTTTAGGGTTTAGGTTTAGGTTTATTTAGTTTAATTAGTGTTTATTAGTTTAGTTATTAGTTTAGGTATTAGTTTTTGTTAGTTTAGTTAGTTTAGTTTTATTTTAGGTTTAGAGGTTTAGGTTTTAGTTAGTTTTATTAGTTTAGTTTATGTTTAGGGTTTTTTTATTATTAGTTTTTATTTAGTTAGTTTAGTTTAGTTATTAGTTTAGGGTTTAGGTTTAGGTTTAGTTTAGTTTAGTTTATTAGGTTTAGGGTTTAAGGTTTAGAGTTTAGGTTTAATTTAGTTTAGTTAGTTATTAGTTATTTAGTCAATTTAGTTACTAGTTATTAGGGTTTAGGGTTTAGGTTTATTATTTTAGTTAGTGTAAGTTTTAGTTTTAGTTTTAGTTTAGTTATTAGTTATTATTGGTTATAGTTAGTTTAGTTTTAGTTATTTATTTAGGTTTAAGTTATTAATTAGTTTGTTTAGGTTTAAGTTTAAGTTTAGGTTTTTAAGGTTTAGGTTTAGATTTAGGTTTAGGTTTAAGTTTTAAGTTTAATTTAGTTAATTAGGTTTATGTTTATTTTGTTTTAGTTATTAGGGGTTTTGGCTTAGTTTTAGTTTAGGTTTAGTTTAGGTTTAGGTTTAGGTTTTATTAGGTATAGGTTTAAGTTTAGTTTTAGTTATTAGTTTAGTATGTTCAGTTTAGGGTTATTAGGTTTAGGTTTAGTTTAGTTTAAGTTTAGTATAGTTATGTTTAGCATTTTTTGTTTTAGGTTATAATTAGTTTTAGTTTAGTTAGTTTAGTTTTATTAAGTTTTTTGGTTTAGGTTTAGTTATTAGGTTTAGGTTTTATTAATTAGATAGTTTAGGGTTTTGTTATTTATTTAATTGTTATTATTAGTTATTAGTTAGTTTAGTTAGTTTTAGTTTATTAGTTAGTTTAGTTATTACTTATTAGTTACTTAGTTTTATTAGTTTATTAATTTAGTTATTAGGTTAGCTAGTTATTAGTTTATTTATTAGCTAGTTTAATTAGTTTATTAGTTAGTTTAGGGTTTATGATTTAGGGTTTAATTTTAGGTTTAGGGTTTAGATTATTAGTTTTAGGTTAGTTATTAGTTAATTAGTGTAATTATTAGTTTAGTTATTAATTTTATTAGTTTAATTAGTTTATTAGGTTTAGTTTAGTTATTAGTTTAGTTTTAGTTTAGGTTTAGGGTTTAGGGTTTTGGTTAGTTAGTTTAGTTTAATTTTAGTTTAGTTTTATTAGTTATAAGTGAGTTTTAGTTTTATTACCTTTATTAATTGGTTTTATTAGTTAGTTTGTTAGTTTTAGTCAGTTTAGGTTAGTTTTATTAAATTTTAGTTATTAGGGTTTAGGTTTAGCTTTTTAGTTATTAGTTATTTAGTTATTTAGTATTAGTTAGTTATTTAATTTAGTTTAGGTTTAGTTTATTAATTTTAGTTAGTTTTAATTAGGTTTAGGGTTTAAGGTTTAGTTTTATTATTAGTTTTATTATCAGTTTACCTTTTATTAGTTATTAGCTTTTGCTTTATTATTATTAGTTATTCAATTTTATGTTTATTTAGTTACTTTAGGTTTTAGTTTAGGTTTAGTTTAGTGCATTAGGTTTAGATTTAGTTTTAGTTTATTAGTTATTAGTTTAGTCTAGTTTAGCTTATTTATTATTTTTAGTTTTTAGTTTAAGGTTTAGGGTTAAAAGTTTAGGTTTAGTTTTAGGTTTTAGGTTATTAATTTAGTTTAGTTATTAATTTATATTAGTTTATTAGTTTATAAGGTTTTAGTTAGTTTTGGTTTTAGTTAGTTTATTAGGTTTAGGGTTTAGGGTTTAAGGTTTAGGGTTTAGGTTTAGTTTAGTTTAGTTAGTTTATTAGTTTTTAGTTAGTTTAGTTTGATTAGTTTATTAAGTTTAGGGGGTTTAGGGTTCAGGGTTTAGGTTTAGGGTTTAGGTTTAGTTAGTTTAGTTAGTTTATTATTAGTTTTATTAGTTTATTAGTTTATTTTAGTTTAGTTAGTTTCTTAGTTAAGTTAGGTTTAGGTTTAGGGTTTAGGTTTAGGGTTTTATGGTTTAGGGTTTTATTTTAGTTAGTTTTAGGTTAGTCTAGTTTAGTTAGGTTTTAGGGTTTAGGTTTAGTTTAGTTTAGTTTAGTTAGTTTTTATTAGTTTTTAGGTTAGTTTATTATTAGTTTATTAGTTTAGTTTAATTATTAGTTTAATTTAGTTTAGTTTAGTTAGTTTAGTTTAGTTTAGGTTAGGTTTAGGTTTAGGTTTAGGTTTAGGTTTAGTTTATTAGATTTTAGTTTTAGTTTATTTATTATTATTTTAGGTTTAGGTTTTGGTTTTATTTTTTATCATTAGTTTTAGTTAGTTTTAGTTTTAGTTAGTTTATTATTATTATTTAGTTAGGTTTTAGTTAGGTTATTATTATTATTTAGTTTTAAGTTTAGAGTTTAGGTTTTTAGTTTTAGTTTAGGGTTTAGGATTTAGTTGATTAGTTAGGGTTTAGGGTTTAGGATTAGGTTTAGGGGTTTAGATTTAGGTTTAGGTTAGTTATTAGTTTAGTTATTAGTTTAGTTTTATTAGTTTAGTTTTATTAGTTTATTAGTTTTAGTTTAGGTTTTATTTTATTAGTTTGGTTTAGTTATTAGTTTTAGTTTAGGGTTTAGGTTTAGTTTTATTTATTAGTTTTATTATTATTAGTTTAGTTTAGTTATTAGTATAAGTTTAGTTTAGTTAGTTTAGGTTTTATTTGTTAGTTAGTTTAGTTAGTTTATTAGTTATTAATTTATTAGTTATTAGTTAATTAGTTAGTTTTAGTTAGGTTTAGGGTTTAGGTTTAGATTTTATTTAGTTTAGTTAGTTTAGTTAGTTTATTAGTTAGTTTTATTAGTTTATTAGGTTTAGGTTTAGGGACTACAGTTTAGGTTAGTTAGTTTATTATTAGTTTTAGTTTGTTAGTTTAGTTATCTTAGTTTTTTTAATAGTTTAATTAGTTTAGTTATTAGTTTAGTTTAGTTATTAGTTTAATTAGTTTACTTAGTTATTAGTTAGTTTTAGTTTAGTTAGTTTAGGTTTTGAATTGGTTATTAGTAGTTTAGTTAGTTAGTTAATTAGTTTTAGGTTAGTTAAGTTATTAGTTCTTTTTAGTTTAGTTTTGGTTAATTAGTTTAGTTAGTTTAGTTAGTTTCAGGTTTAGTTATTTTATTAGTTTATTAGTTTATGTTTAGGTTTAGTAATTAGTTAGTTTTATTTAGTTATTAGGTTTAGTTTAGTTATTAGTTAATTTAGTTTAGTTAATTAGGTTTAGGGTTTATTGTTTAGGGTTTAGGTTTAGTTTAGTTTGTTAGTTTAGTTATTAGTTTAGGTTCAGGTTTAGGGTTTAGGTTTAGTTAGGTTCAAGGTTTAGTTAGTTAGTTAGTGTTAGTTTTAGTTTAGTTTAGTTAGTTTAGTTATTAGTTTTAGGTTAGTTAGTTAGTTATTATTTAGTTGAGTTATTAGTTTAGTTAGGTTTTAGTTTAGTTATTAATTAGTTTAGTTAGCTAGTTTATTAGTTATTAGTTTAGTTTTATTATTAGTTTTAGTAATTTAGTTTAGTTAGTATTTTTTAGTTTTAGTTTTATTTATTTTTTAGGTTTAGTTTTAGTTTTAGTTAGGGTTTTAGTTTAGTTTAGTTAGTTAGTTTTAATTTTTAAGTTAGTTTAGTTATTTGTTTTAGTTTAGTTTTATTAGTTTAGGTTTAGTTTTTTTAGTTTAGGTTTAGTTATTAGTTTTATTTAGTTTATTGTATTAGTTTTAGTTAGTTAGGTTTAGGTTTAGTTTGAATTAATTTGTTTAGTTAGTTTTAGTTAATTTAGGAGTTTAGGTTTAGGGTTTAGGTTTAGTTAGTTTAGTTAGTTAGTTTAGTTTTGTTTTAGTAGTTTAGTTTTAGTTTTAGTTAATTTTAGTTAGTTTAGGAGTTTAGGGTTTAGGTTTAGGTTTAATTAGTTAGTTTAGTTTTAGTTAAGTTAGTTTAGTTAGTTAGGTTAATTTAGTTTATTAGGGTTTAGGTTTTAGTTATTAGGTTTAGTTTATTAAGTTTAGTAAGTTATTATTAGTTTAGTTTAGTTAATTAATTTAGGTTTAGGTTTAGTTTAGTTAGTTAGTTTAGTTTAGTTTTAGTTAGTTTAGTTAGTTTAGTTTAGGTTTTAGTTTAAGTTTATTATTAGTTTAGTTTATTAGTTTTATTTAGGTTTAGTTTAGGTTTAGGGTTTAGGTTTAGTTATTTTAGATTAGGTTTAGTTATTAGTTTAGTTAGGTTATTTTAGTTTTAGTTAGGTTTACTTATTAGCTTTAGTTTTAGTTTATAATTTAAGGTTTAGCGTTTAGGTTTTAGTTTAGTTTTAGGGTTTAGTTTTTAGGATTTAGGATTTAGAGTTTAGGGTTTAGGCTTTAGAGTTTAGGGTTTTATGATTTAGGGTTTAGGGTTTAGGGTTTAGCGTTTAGGGTTTAGGGTTGTAGGTTTAGGGTTTAGGGTTAGTTTTAGGTTTAGGTTTATTTAGTGTATTTAGTTTATTTTTTATTTATTTGAGTTTATTTTATTTTTATTTTTTAGGATTATTTTTTAATTTTATTTAGTTTAGTTTATTTATTTTAGGTTTATCTATTTTAGTTTATGTTTTATTTAGTTTATTTTTTATGTTTAGGTTTATTTTTTAGTTGAGTTTTATTTTTATTTTATTTTTTTAGATTTAGGTTTAGGTTTTTGGTTTTCATTTTGGGTATATTTTTAGGTTTCATTTTTAGTTTAGGGTTAGGATTATTTTTAGTTTATTTATTTTATTTAGTTTAGGTTTAGGTTTTGGTTTAGTTTATTTTATGTTTAGGTTTAGGTTTTTTTATTTTAGTCTAGTTTATTTTAGTTTAGGTTTAGGTTTATTTTATTTTATTTTTTTTAATTTAACTTTAGGTTTAGGTTTTTTTATTTATTTTAGGGTTTCGACTTAATTTTTTATTTATAATTAGGTTTTATTATTAGGTTTATTTTTTTAATTTAAGTTTTTATTTTGTTTTTATTTTATTTTATTTTAGGTTTATTTTATTTTTAGTTTTTATTTATTTAGGTTTTTTATTCTTAGGTTTATTTTATTTTTGTTTTAGTTTAGGTTTTTAGTTATTTTATTTTAGTTTATTTTTATTTTTTTATTTTATTTTATTTTTAGGTTTTGATTTTGGTTTTAGTTTAGTATTTTATTTTATGTTATTTCTTATCTTATATAGGTTTAGGTTTTATTTATTTATTTTATTTTTTGGCTTTATTTAGTTTAGGTTTAGGTTTTTAGGTTTTTAGGGTTTAAGGTTTAGGGTTTAGGGTTTAGGGTTTATGTTTTAGGTTTTAGGGTTTAGAGTTTTAGGGTTTAGGGTTTAGGGTTTAGGGTTTAGGGTTTAGGGTTTAGGGTTTAGTGTTTAGGCTTTAAGGTTTAGCATTTTCAGGGTTTAGGGTTAGTTTAGTGTTTAGGGTTTAGGCTTTAAGGTTTAGGGTTTTATGGTTTAGGTTTAGGGTTTTAGGTTTAGGGTTTAGGGTTTATGATTAGGTTAGGGTTTAGGGTTTAAAGTTTAGAGTTTAGGGTTTAGGGTTTAAGGTTAATTTAGGGTTTAGGGTTTAGGGTTTTTTAGGTTTCAAGTAGTTTAGTTGTAAGTTTAGGGTTTAAGTTTAGGTTAGTTTTAGGGTTCTTTAAAATTTAGAGATTTAGGGTTAGGTTTTGGGTTTTGGCTTTAGGGTTTAAGATTTTTTTTGAAAAAATATTTAAATAAACCAGTAGGTCTAGGTTTATTTAGTTTACTTAGTTTATTTTTTTATTTATTTTAGTTTATTTTAATTTTTCTTTCTATTTAGGTTTATTTTTTATTTTTATTTAGTTTAGTTTATTTATTTTAGTTAAGGTTTTTATTTTAGTTTATTTTTTAGGTTTAGGTTTAGGTTTATGTTTATTTTTTTATTTAGTTTTATTTTATTTTATTTTTAATTTTAGGTTTTATTTTTTATTTTTAGGTTTAGGTTTAGGTTTTATTTTATTTTTTTTAGGTTTAGGTTTTAGGTTGTTATTTTAGGTTTATTTTTAGGTTTTATTTTTTAGTTTAGGTTTAGGTTTATGTTTAGTTTATTTTATTTTATTTAGTTTAGGGTTTAGGTTTAGTTTATTTTAGGTTTAGGTTTTATTTATTTTAGTTTAGTAGTTTATTTTAGTTTAGTTTTAGGTTTATTTTATTTTGTTTATTTTGGATTTAGGTTTGCTTCATAGTTTAGGGTTTCGGTTTTATTTTTTATTTATTTCAAGTTTTATTTTTAGGTTTATTTGTTAGGTTTAGGTTTTTATTTTATTTTATTTTAGGTTTATTTTATGTCTATTTTATGTTTAGTTTGTATTTTATTTAGGCTTTTGATTTTTTTTTGGTTTATTTTATTTTTAAGTTTAGTTTAGGTTTTTATTTATTTTATTTTAGTTTAGTTTTAATTTTTTATTTTATTTTATTTTTATTTCTAGGTTTAATGTTTAGGTTTAGGTTTAGGTTTTAGTTTAGGTTTCTATTTTATTTTATATTTTATATTTTATTTAGGTTTAGGTTTTATTTATTTATTTTATTTTTAGGTTTTATTTAGTTTAGGTTTATCTTTTAGGTTTTTTAGGGTTTAGGGTTTAGTGGTTAGGGTTTTGGGTTTAGGGTTTAGGTTTAAGATTTAGGGTTTAGGTTTTAGGGTTTAGGTTTAGGGTTTTAGGTTTAGGTTTAGGGTTTAGGTTTTAGGTTTAGGGTTTAAGGTTTAGGGTTTAGTTTAGGGTTAGGTTTAGGAGTTTAGGTTAGTTTAGGGTTTAAGTTAGGTAGGGTTTAGGGTTTAGGATTTAGGGTTTAGGGTTAGGGTTTAGGGTTTAGGGTTTAGTGTTTAGGGTTTTATGGTTTAGGGTTTAGGGTTTATGATTAGGGTTAGGGTTTAGGGTTTAAAGTTTAGACTTTATGGTTTAGGTTTTATGGTTAATTTAGGATTTACAATTTTTAGGTTTCTCGGTCTAAGGTTTAGGGTTTATGATTTAGCGTTAGTTTTAGGGTTTAGGGTTTAGGTTTAGGGTTTAAGATTTAGGGGTTAGGGATTTGGGTTTTGGCTTTAGGGTTTAACATTTAAAAAAAATAAGTAAACCAATTGGTCTAGGTTTATTTAGTTTATTTACTTTATTTATTTATTTTAGTTTATTTTAATTTTAATTTTTATTTAGGTTTATTTATTATTTTTAATTAGTTTAGTTAATTTACTTTAGTTAAGGTTTTTTTTTTTGTTTATTTTTTAGGTTTAGGTTTTGGTTTATGTTTATTTTTTAATTTAGTTTTAATTTTATTTTATTTTTAGGTTTAGGTTTTATTTTTTTTATTTTCAATTTTAGGTTTTTATTTTATTTTTTAGGTTTAGGTTTTAGGTTTTTATTTTAGGTTTATTTTTAGGTTTCATTGTTTAGTTTAGGTTTAGGTTTATGTTTAGTTTATTTTATTTTATTGAGTTTAGGGTTTAGGTTTAGTTTATTTTAGGTTTAGGTTTAGGTTTTTTTTTATTTTAGTTTAGTTTATTTTAGTTTAGATTTAGGTTTATTTTAATTTGTTTATTTAGGATTTAGGTTTTTTTTTTAGTTTAGGGTTTAGGTTTTTTTTATTTATTTTAGGTTTATTTTTTAGGTTAAGGTTTTTATTTACTTTATATTTTATTTTAGTTTAGGTTTATTTTATTCCTTTTTTATGTTTAGTTTTATTTTATTTAGGTTTTTAATTTTTTGTGGTTTATTTTATTTTTTAGTTTAGTTTAGGTTTTTATTTATTTTATTTTAGTTTAGTTTTAATTTTTTATTTTATTTTATTTTATTTTTAGGTTTAGGTTTAGGTTTAGGTTTAGGTTTAGGTTTATGTTTAGGTTTTAGTTTAGGTTTTTATTTTATTTTATTTAGGTTTAGGTTTTTTATTTATTTTATTTTTAGGTTTTATTTAGTTTAGGTTTAGCTTTTTAAGTTTTTAGGGTTTAGGGTTTAGTGGTTATGGTTTGGGGTTTAGGGTTTAGGATTTAGGGTTGTAGGTTTTAGGGTTTAGGGTTTAGGGTTTAGGTTTAAGGTTTAGGGTTTAGGGTTTAGGGTTTAGGGTTTAGGTTTAGGGTTAGGTTTAGGGTTTAGGGTTAGTTTTATGGTTTAGGGTTTAGGGTTTTGGTTTTTTTATTTTATAATTTTTCTTATTTTTTAAAAAAAAATTTAATAAGCTGGAGTAGGTTTATGTTTATTTACTTTATTTAGTTTATTTATTTATTTTAGTTTATTTTATTTTTTATTTTTACTTAGGATTATTTTTATTTTTATTTAGTTTAGTTTATTTATTTTAGGTTTATTTATTTTAATTTAGGTTTATTATTTTAGTTTATTTTTTACATTTAGGTTTAGGTTTAGTTTTTTTTTTAGGTTATAGGTTTAGGTTTTATTTTAGTTTAGTTTATTTTAGTTTAGGTTTAGGTTTATTTTATTTTAATTTAGGTTTAGGTTTTTTTTAGTTTAGGTTTAGGTTTTATTGTTTATTAATTTTTAGGTTTTATTTTTTAGATTTATTTTTTAGGTTTAGGTTTTTGACTTAGTTTTATTTTATTCTATTTTAGGTTTATTTTATTTTTATTTTAGGTTTAGTTTTTATTTTATTTAGGTTTTTTTTTTTTTAGTTTAGTTTAGGTTTTTATTTATTTTATTTTAGTTTAGTTTTTATTTTTATTTTATTTTCTTTTTAGGTTTAGGTTTATGTTTAAGTTTAGGTTTAGGTTTTAGTTTAGGTTTTATTTTATTTTATTTTGGTTTAGTTTTATTTATTTTATTATTACATTTTATTTAGTTTAGGGATAGATTTTTAGCTTTTTAGGGTTTAGGGTTTAGGGTTTAGGGTTAGTTGAGGGTTTTGGGTTTAGGGTTTAGGCTTTGGGGTTTAGGGTTTATGGTTTAGGGTTTAGGGTTTAGGTTTTATGGTTTAGGATTTAAGGTTTTGGGTTTTAGAGTTTAGAAAGGGTTTAGGGTTGAGGGTTTAGGTTTTAGGTTTAGGGTTCAGGTTTTAGTTTAGGGTTTTTTGTTTTTTTAATAGGGAAAAAATTCAAATTCAACATTTCTTCTTTTAGATTTCATCAACCAAGTAACACACTAAGTTTTCTAAGACCCAAGCGATGACATAGATAAAAAATGAGCACGCATTGAGTAGATAAAAAACCCTAGATAATTAGAACCGTCTCTACTGTAAATAACGAGTTCCATAAGTAGTTGATCGGATCAGCCCTTCTTTAATTTCTCCAGTTAGTATCAGAACCACCCCGGCCTCTCAAGTAGCGGGATCCACCATCATATCCCCGATCTCACCCTCCACCACCACGGCTGTAACCTCCGTTGCTCCTCCCTCCAACCACCACTTGCTTTCGACCACCACCTCCATATCCACCACCTCTAGATCCCCACCACCATGATAGCATGTTCCTTGACTCCACCAGATCTAGGCGAGCCTTCTTGACAATAATGTTCTTGTTGTCAAGGTTCTGCACATTCTTAGGGTTTAGGTTTAGGTTTAGGGTTTATGTTTTTTTTAATTTATTTAGTTACTTTAGGTTTAAGTTTAGGTGTTGGGGTTTAGGGTTTAAGGTTTAGGGTTAGGGTTTATGGTTTAGGGTTTAGGGTTTAGGGTTTAGCATTTAGGGTTTAGGGTTTTAAGGTTTAGGGTTTAGGGTTTAAGGTTTTTAGGGTTTAGGGTTTAGGGTTGAGGGTTCAAGTTTTAGTTTAGGGTTTAGGGTTTTAGGTTTTTTTAATAGAGAACAAATTCAGATTCAACATTTCTTCTTTCAATTTCATCAACTAAGTAACATAGCAAGTTTTCTAAGATAGAAGCGATGACAATGATAAAAAATGAGTAGACATATAGCAGTCACAAAACAAAATTAGAAACAAGGCCACGAAATCCATAAAGGAAAGCAACTGCCACACCCAAAACCAAATCGGCCCAACCAGCTAAAAGTAAATAGAATGAAGAGAAGAACAACCAACATCTCATCCAGAGAAGGAACCCAAAAACTAAGAAGCTCAATGATGCCAACCACAAAACCAAAGGAAAACAAACCAATAACCAAACCAAAGAATAAGCCCACAAGAGATACCACATTAAAAGTAGGAGTAGCAAACAAGAACAGTCGGACAACCAAAACACCATAAGCCAACATTCCAATCTATAAAGTACAAGAAAAATACAAGAACATACCCAAGAAAGAACAAGAGCCAATAGCAATCGAACAAACCAAAACCACCATAAGCTCCCAAGCAGAAGCCCTAAGAAAACCAACAATAGAAAATAAAAAAGAAAAAAAGAAAAATTAAGAAAATCTAACATAAGACAAACCAGATTTATCTAAATTAGATAGCCCTCTTAATTGCTTAGGAATATTCGCATTGGTAAACAAAGTAAAATCAGAAAAATTAAACCCCAAACCAGCTAAGAAATCTGCACAAGCATTACCTTCTCTTGAAATATGAGTAACTTTAAAAGAAAGTTTAGAGATAATAGCTTTAATATTTCTAATTAAATAAAAAAACATTACCCTTATGGTTAGAATTGATCATAGCAACAACCATCTCAACATCAGATTCCAACCAAATTGTATGAAAATTTCTATCCAAACAAAGCTTAAGAGCATGATAAACATCCATCAATTCAACAAAAATAATAGAATCAATAGAGAGAGAGTGGAAAAAGCCAAGATAATATTCCCAAGATTATTCTAAAATACCACCAAATTGTTATGTGCAGAGCCATCAATATTAATTTTAATACAACAATCAGAGGCTTAATCCAATGAATAATTTTATAATCAGGAGATGAGTCATAATAAGGGATACCCAATTTAGAGGCAACAAACTTGCAACCTCTAAAATTAGTACCACTAAGAAAGCAACCTTATGTAAAGAAAAAATCTTTTCTTTAGTCTAACAATAATCCTCTTATGATTCATAGGCACATTATGATGTTTATCATCATTTCTATTATGCCTCACAATTTTGATATGCCCTTTAATAGTATTAAGAAAATAAGTGTTAGGAAGTTGTATTAAAGTTAAATTACCATTAAAATAATTTAACTTAAATAAATCCTTATACCAACCCCAAACTTTAGAGGCAATGGCACCATTAACAAAAACATGACTAACATTCTTAATATGAAAGCAACACATAAATTTAGAGGTAGATAAAACCTTTGTCCAAAATTAAAGAGTCAACAATATAATCCCCCAAAATTCTCCACAAGAATAGAATAAGTAGGAATAATATTTCAAATTTTTTTAAAGAAAATAGGAGAAGAGGATTTTTTAACTTTGATATGGTGCCAAGTATCTTTAAAGAAAATTCTCCATTACTAGAAATTTTTAAAAGAATTTGATTTGGAGAAATACCATCAATAAAAATATTGATGATGTTATTATTAATGAAATTAGGAATCAAATCATTAAAAAGAGAGAAATTGCAATCACCATTATAAATAAAATGACTAACTTTTAAAGAAGAAGTAGAGTGAGTATTCAATAAAGAATCAATGGAAAAGTCCCCCATCCAATTATCTTGCCAAACAAAGAAGAACCATTATTAATACCTCAAAAAATGAGAGGTTCCTCTTTCTATTTAATATCACAGAGTCATTTCAAATAATAGAATCACCATGCTTATAATTGCAAATTAAAGGATGCTTACCTTTTCAATATTTAAAATTCATGAATTTAGCCCAAAGACTTTCATTTTTATGAAAATTCCATGAAAGTTTATAAGAAAAAACATTGGTGGAATCCATCAAAGATCTACACCCAATACCACTTTCATAGATAGTACCACACATATTAGACCAAAAAGTCCAATGAAGCCTTTTGGCCAAATTTTTAGAGCCCCAAAAAACTTATTAAAGAATCTTTCAATCATAAGAACAAGAGAATTAGGAACAATATTAAGCAACAAGTAAAAGGAGAGAGTAAAGAATACTTTTAATAATAATAAGTCTACCACCAAAGGATAAGATATAAAATTCAAGGGTAGAATTTTATTTTGAATATTATGGATTACCTCATCAAAAGATGGGATCTCATTTGCACAATATAAAGGAGCCTAAGCCTAAATATTTAATAAGAAGATTTTGATGAGAAAAACCAGTAATATCCTTAATTTTATTAATTCTTTGATCAAAAATAGAAGTAGAAGTGATAAAATGATTAGTAATCACAAGGTCACTTTCCTTTTCAAATTTTATAAATATGAACAATAGAAATGCTAATAAAATATTTAGGAATATAATTCCCTTGAAAAAATCAAACATTAACAAGATCAACTTTAAAATAAACCAAAACTTTTGAAAGAATAAAGTAGTGTAACCATGACCTTACAAAGAATTAATTCATACCATTATGAATATTAAAAATTTCCTCATCAGAAGAAGGAACAAAGCACTCATTATTCCTTATAGACATAATAGAGGAATGATAGAGGGATTAGATAAAAGCTCAAGTTGATAGTTTTTTATTTAAAGATTTTTATAGAAACTAATAGTAGAGAGAATATAACCCCAATAAGCCAATAACCATCCAAATTCTTGATTTTATGAATGCAACCAAGAACATGCCTTTTCATTACCAAAAGCATGAAAATATTTAGTGTTTCTTTCCCCTCAGAAAAAATGCTTTTTAGTCTTCAATATGTCTCCTCCATATCTTGAAACTTCATCAGATTATCTTTAGCTTCAACAAGGTTAAAACTAAAGAAGAATCGATTAATAAAGTTCTTCCAAATCTTTCAACCTTTGTTCCATATTTATGATATTATCAAAAAAAAATTTTAAAAGCGGTTTACATTCCACCAAGTGATATTACACTTAAGCCTTGTAAGCTTAAGCCAAAATCTCATCATACAAAATGCATAATCATCAAGAAGAGAGGAGCATAACATAAGCAATAAGAGAAAACTTTATCTTCTAACCACATACTTTGAAAATAAAAATTTTTAATGACATTATTGTTATGAATAGAATCCTTAATAGAAATCAAAAGAGGAGCATGATTCAAGAGGTTATACTAAGATGCTCCATCGAAGTTAATATAGCATTTAGCCAATAATTATTAAATAAAGGCACAATTAGTTTAGTTAGGGTTAGGTTTATTAGTTTATTTATTTTTAGGGGCATTTAGGGTT
>JAKCPB010000756.1:0-94300 GCA_021442155.1 Cymbidium sinense | reverse complement strand
TAAACAAAAAAAATTAAACCTAAATAAAATTAAATAAAAACCTAAATTAAAATCTAAACCTAAACCTAAACCTAAAAATAAAAATAAAATGAAATAAAAAATATAAAATTAACAAAAATAAAATAAACAAAAACCTAAACTAAACTAAAAAATAAAATAGACCTAAAAATAGAAAACCTAAATAAACTAACCCTAAACCATAAACCCTAAACCATAAATCCTGAATCATAAACCCTAACACTAACCCTAAATCCTAAACCCTAAATGCTAAAGCCTAAAACCTTGAACCTTGAACCCTAAACCCAAAAAACCATAAAGCCTAAAGCCTAAATCGTAAACCATAAACCCTAAACCTTAATCTAATCTTAAACCCTGCTAACCAGAACCTAAACCTAAAACTAAAACCCTAAAGCTAAAAAAACTAAACCCTAAACCTAAAACCTAACCTAAACCTAAACCTAAAACACAAAACCTAAGAACCTAAACCTAAGTTTTAAAACCCTAAACTTAAACCCTAAGTTTTAAATCTAAACTATAAACCTTAAACCTACTATAAACCCTAAAACCTAAACACTAAACCCTAAACCATAAATCTTATACCCTAAACACTAAAACCTAAGGCCTAAACCCTAAACTAACCATCACCTTAAAGTAGAAACCCTAAACCTAAACCCCATAAACCTAAGCTTTAAACCCTAAACTAACCCTAAACCCTAAAAACATGAAACCCTAAACCTTAAACCTTAATATAACTCTAAACCCTAAGCTAACCCGAACCCCTAAACCGTAAAAACCCTAAACCCTAATCCCTAAACACTAAACCCTAAACCCTAAACCCTAACCCTAAAATGCTAAACCCTAAACTCTAAACCCTAAACTCAAACCTTAAACCCTAAAACTAACCCTAGACCCTAAACCCTAAACCTTTAACCCTAAAAACTAAACCCTAAAGCCTAAACCTTAAACCCTAAACCCTATAATCCTGAAACCTAAACTCTAACGCTTAAACCCTAAACCATAAAACAAACAACATAGACCCTAAACCCTAAACCCTTAAAAATGTAAACCTAAACTAAAGAAAACCTAAAAATAAAATAAATAAAATACCTAAATTTAAACAAAATAATAACCTAAACTTAAACCTAAACATAAAAATAAAATAAAATAAAAAAATAAAAGTAAAATAAAATAAAATAAATAAAAACCTGAACTAAACTAAATAATAAAATAAACATAAAAATAAAAAAACCTATATAAACTAAAAAGTAAACGTAAAATAAAAATAACTAAAATTAAATAAAATTAAAACTTAATAAAATCCTAAACCTAAAAAATAAACCTAAAAATAACTAAAAATTAAACCTAAACCTTAAACTAAAAAAAACCTAAGCCTAAAATAAATATAAACCAAAATTAAAATAAAGTAAACTAAAATAAATAAGTACTAAACCCTAAACTAATCCTAAACCCTAAACCTTAAACCTAAATGCTAAACTGGAACCCTAAACCATAAACCTAACTTAAATCCAAACCTAAACTAACTTAATCAACTAACTATACCCTAAAGGAAAATCCTAAAACCCTAAAGTTTAAACACTAAAAAACTAAACCCTAAACTATAAAACCTAACCTAAACCTAAACCCTAACTTAAACCTAAACCTAAACACTAAAACTAAACTCCTAAACCCTAACTATAAGCCAACACATAACTCCTAAATCTAAAGCCTAAATCTTAAACTCTAAATCTTGAAACCCTAAACCCTAAATGCTAAACCTTAAACCCTAACCCTAAACCCTGAACCCTAAACCCTAAAACACTAAACCCAAAAACCCTAAACCCTAAACCCTAACCCTAAGCCCAACACACTAAACCCTAAAACCTACAACCCTAAACCCTAAACTCTAAACCTTGAAACCCTAAACCCTAAACCCTAAGCCCTAAATCCTAAACTCTAAAACATAAACCCATTAATTCCTTCAGCTAAAATTCCTACCAATAGACTAAATCAAATCTACATAATTACTACTTAAAAATCAACTTCCTAATCTGCCTTTAAAGGCCACAAAAGATCTCATCTTTTAATGACCTTATTTAGAAAATATCTAATAAAATTTTAGTTTCGGAATTTCATTTACTCTCTTTTGGTGGTAGGCTTACCTTGATTAAGACCACTCTTAATTCCATGCCTTTATATCTCATCCAAACCATTATGCTGACCATTTCTATCATCAATAGAATTGAGCGTCTCCTAAATAAATTTTTCTAGGGCTCCAATACCTCCTCTAAAAGAATGCACTGGACCTCTTGGTTTAAAAGTTTTGGCACTTTTGACGAAGGTGGTCTTGGTTGTAAATCCATAAAAGAAGCTATCAATGCCTTTTCCTATAAACTCTGGTGGAATTTTAGAGTAATCTTAGTCTTTGGGCTAATTTCATGAAATATTGTCGGTAAGCACCCCCTCATTTGTCCCTTTAAACCGGGTGATTCTCCTGTGTGGAAAAGACTTTATTCTGTCAAATGGGATGCAAAATCCTTAATTTTTTGGTGCATTAACTCTGGCGCTTCTTTCTTTTGGCAAGATAACTGGAGTGGATGTGGATCCATTGATGATTACTCTCCACCCATTCCACTGCCGCTATTAGAGTAAACTCTTTTGCATAACAATAAGTGGAACAATAGTAAGCTTGTTGATTTTATCCCTTTTACTTTCTTGAATATGGTTACTACTATTCCTATCACTCCAAACAATCAAGACCAGATTCTCTTTAAGCTCTCACATAATGGTGATTTTAACCTCAAAAATGTGTGGCTCCACATTAAAGATACTCATGATTCCTCCTATGTGTTCTCCAAACTTTGGAATAACAATATCCCTACTTCTTATTCTATTCTTACTTGTATTCTAAAAAAATTTTATCCTTGATTCCTTATTGTGGGGTAAAGGGTTCCATTTACCCTCTAAATGTCAATGTTGTTTCTATATTGAGAATGTTAATCATGTATTTGTTAATGGGGCCATTACTTCTAAACTTTGGATTTGGTATGATGATCTATTTAACACTATAAATTTCAATGGCTCTCTTACTTTATATCAACTTCTTGAAGTCTATTTTGATAATACTATTAAAGGTCACATTAAAGTCATCACAACTATCACTCTTATCTGGTTCATATGGTTGGACCGTAATGATGCTAAACATCATGGGATCCCTATGAACCACGTGAGTATTATTTCTAGAACTAAAAACAAAATTTGTGACTTGTTTAAAGACAATCTCATTAATTATAGATAATTCAAAGGCTGTAAATTTGTGGCCAATAAACAGGGTTTTAACCTTCCGGACCAACCTTACTGTCAAAATGACAAGATTGTCTATTGGAAAAACCTCTTGATCATACTATTAAAATTAATACGATGGCTCGCTCTCATAATGGCTCTAGTTGTGGTGGCATTTTCGTGAACTCTAAGGGTATAGTACTATGTGCTTTTGCTTATCCCCTTATTTCCTGACTTCCATTTTCCGAGCTTATGGCGCCTACAAAGCTCTTGAGATTTTCCTCCAAAATGGTCGCTCAATATTTGGATTGAGGTGGATGCTCTTCTCATTGATTGATCTTGACTTCTCCAAGATGAGCAAAGATCAATTGTACTACCTCCTCAAGCAAACTAGAGCTCTTCTTTCCAATCAATTTTAACATCACTCATGTTTCATGGAAGGAAATGCTTGTGCGACTACCTTGCCAACTGGGTGCTAGATCCGATGGTATCATCTTCTTTGATCAACTCACCTTACCCAAACACTTGCGTGGGCTAGTTAACTTGGACAATTTAGGGTTTCATTATCTTAGAACTTAATCTAACCTTTTGATGTATACTATCCATTCATCCTTTATCTGTATGCCTCTTTATTTTATGGCTTTCTATTCCATTTTGTGGATGCTCCACACGGATATTACTTGCTGTCTTGATCTCTGTGTCATGATTTGGTGTATTAATAGCTTCTCCTTTATTTGGAGGCTCTCTGGCATTTACACCGATAAAGGGTCGTTGTTGAGCTATGTGCATACTAATACTGCATTGTAATTTTGTTGAGCTATGTGTCACCGCTATTGGTTTTATAACATCAATTTTGGGATTTTAATATCAATGCCGCTTCATTCCTAATCCTAGGGGCTTAATTTTGGATGGAGATATTTATTTTGATGGGTTTAGCTATCGCCATTAATTTTGCAACCCGCTTTCAAAGATATTATGCTTGGATCATCTTAGTTACCTATGTTGTCTCTATGCATTGTATTAGTGTTCACTATGCTGGTTGCAATATTTATTTTGATGATTTATTATTATATTGTTGGATCTTAGCTGATAATGATTGTTGGCTAGTTTTTTACATGCTGCTTGTCTCCCCTATTCAATCTTGGGCTACTGCTAATATTCTCTTTGACTCTAGCTTGGAGCTAACATTTTCCTTTAGTTTTTGGGAGTTATCTTTTATTTTATTTTTCTGCATGAAGAGGTTTTTTTGGCCTTTTTACTGATATTTATCTTCTTGGTTGTTACCGGAATCTAACATTCAAGATGCTCTCTTTGGAAACCATTTTCTGATTCGAGGGTCCCTTTGGTGGGATCTTGTTGTGGAGGCTTTCTTTTCTTCCACCTTCCATGGTTGTTTTTTTGCAGATTTTCTTACTGTCCGCCACCTCCTTACCCTTTGGCGACTTATTATTGTGCAAAACTTTGATATTACTGTTATCTTTTATTCTTCTTGTTTTCCTGGGTGAATCTCTAGCATTCTTTGTTTCTTCTCAGACTGCTTATTTTTTGACCCGATGGAGCTTCTTCAGATTATTTCTGGATGTTTTATTCAGCAGATCCTTTTTGTGCAAGATGTTTCTGAGATTAGGGCCTTGGTCAATCTCTTTTACTGCTCTTGCCTAAAGAGAATTTATTTTTTGCTAGTTGTCTTCTCTTGCTCCCTGCAGGAATGGGTTTTCATGTTTGCCTCACTTTTTGGTTTTTACTTTGTTTACCCTATCATTCTGGGCCCTGCTGCTAGACTATATTTTCTGATCTGGAAAGGTCTTGTTATTCCTTTCAATGCTAGTCATTGGTTTTTTGGGACCTATTTCTAAATTATTGTCTTTGTGATTTATGGATGGTTTTTTATTCTTGATTTTCCAACCTGCTTGTGATTATCACCGGGCTATTTTTGATCACACATGCTGTTCTTATCCGGTTCTATTTTCCATAGTCAAAATTCTTCTCTTTATTATGGGATCCATTTTATGCACTCACTCTTAATGGCTTCACCTATGATCAACTTATTGATATCTCTTTCTTAGTTGTTATATGGACCCTTGAGGTTGTCAATCTTGCTCGATTTGTATCCCATGCTCAGCAAGTTTGGAGTTATTTAATGGAATTTCATTCTTCCTTTACTGAGGTTGTGGGTACTACTATTTACTCTGGTGGAAATTACTTGAATTCATTCATTCTCTATTTTATATCTTTTTTCTTAGAGATTGCTCTTCTTAATGGGTGTAAAAACTATAACAATGTCTCCATTGTGGTTATTGAATTTTGAGTACCTTGCCCAAGTGTTTTATTTTTCTTTCTATCTTTGCCGCTAACTTCTGTTGCTATCTTCCCGCCGATGGTTTCCTCTCAGATGCTATGAGAACATGCAAATCTTGAAGATCATTCTTTGCTCTCGCTTGAACTTAATTAATGGTTTATCTTATATGCATGGGTTATTGGCCAACCTCTGTTATTATCTTTCATTATCTTTGGCGTAATTGATTAATGTGATCACTACTAAGCAACCTCATCAACTGTTGACTGAATGTCTCTTACCGATTGGTCGCTCACTGGCCCCTCCATACCTATTTTTCTCGCTCATTCCTACTATTTTCAGAATCAGATTTGAGTTTTTTCTCTTTTTTGCTCCTTGTAGCTTAATTACTTTTGTCCATGGTAGGAACCTGAGCATCAAATGGTTGCAACCTTCCTTATTGTTATTTTACTATTTGTGAAATCCCATGTCTACTTTAATATCTCTTTGCAGGAATGGAATTGTATCATTACCTCCATTGTTGGTTTATGGTTTTTAGAGCACCTTGTTCAGCAAGTGCTCTTTGTTTTCTTTTTGTCTTATTTTGCTGCTAATATCTGGGTTATTGGTGATCTTTCCTGTTGTTATTTCCTCTGCTATGATGAGAACATGCATCATGAGTACTCTTCTACTTTACTCTTAATCATGTTTATCTTTTATCGATAGTTGGGTTATTGCTCACCCAAATGGATTATCTCATTGCTTCTATAACTAGATTATGCTTTCGCTACTAAGCTTACTGAATTTTTTCCTCGATTATCTCTTTCGAATGTTTTATGGTGGGGAGCTGCTCTCTACCATATTTTTACTATCTGCTACTTTCTTTCCAACTCATTTGACTTCTATAACTATGGTCAATTGGGCTGGGGGTTTGCTGACTTTCTAATTTCTTGCAGCGTAATTAATTCTCCTGGATGGCAATGTGGTGTTGACTATTTGTTGTTTTTTATTTGCATTAAAAATCATTATACTTCTCTTCTCTTATATTTTCCTAGCTTTGTTAGACTAATGCATCACCTAAGATGATCTTAACTAATTCATATTCAAACCTTATCATGCTCTATATGAATGGGTGGACTTAGGAGCTTCGCTAATATGATGAACTACTTGTATTGGTGCGAATTCATTGACATGGTGTCTTATATCGGTCTTATTTCCGGATGGGAACCCTCCCGCTTTTTTCACTCTTTATCTACCCCAGATATGGTTTTGATTATATTTGCAGTGTACTAAGGATATCAAGACTTTATCAAATGGATGTTATCTGTTTGTTGGCTATGAGGGTGTGATGATTTCACCTTTGGTTTGGTAGTAGCTCTGATGTAACCCTTCTATAAGTATGGATGCTCATATTTGCTCGCTCAACTTGGTGTGATGACGAGCCTCTATCACAATTCTACTATCATTCTCGATTATGCTTTCATCATTTTGTTCAGATACCTTAACTCCTCTAACTTCTTTCTGACATTCTTGTGTGCTTCTCTTGTCCTCTTGTAGGTTTGCTCCAGAGTGTCATGCATTCTCCCATCCTGCAGAGCATTGGCCCTAATCTTCCATTGGCTTATTATGTTAATCAATTTGTATCTTTTAATTGCTTTATTGTTTTCTTTTGCATTTGGTTGTACTTAGATTGGGGATTTACTCCCTAGGCTGCTTGTAGCTCTTTGAGCAATAGTTCTGGAGTTTATCCCCTTTAAGGACCTTGTAACCCTCTTTTTGAGGCAATAAAATTCCCCTACATGGGGTTCCCAAAAAAAAAACTCTAAAACATAAACCCTAAACCCTAAACTTTAAACCCTAAACCCTAAACCCTATGCTCTAAACCCTAAACCCCAACACTAACCTTAAACTTGAAACCCTAAACCCATAACCCTATAACCTTAAGCCTTAAACCCTAAACTAACCCTAAACCTTAAAAACACTAAACCCTAAAGCCTAAAGCCTAAACCCTAAACCCTAAACCCTAATCTAACCCTAAACCCTAAGCTAACCCTAAACCCTAAAAACCATATACTCTAAAGCCTAAATACTAAACCCTAAACCTTAAAACCTAGCCCTGAAATACTATCCTCTAAAACCCTAAACCTTCAACCCTAAACCCTAAACCTAAACAAAACCCAAAACTTAAAGCCTAAATCAAAATAACTAAAATAACCCTAAATCCTAAACCCTAAACTCTAAACCATAAAACCTACAACCTATAAACCCTAAACCCTAAAACGTAAAACTTAAATAAAACCTAAAATAAAATAAATAAAACCTAAATCTAAATAAAATAATAACTAACTTAAACTTAAACCTAAAAATAAAATAAATTAATTAAATAAAAACTAATCTAAAATATAATAAATAAAAACCTAAACTATACTAAAAAATGAAATAAACAAAAAAAATAAAAAACCTACATAAAGTAAAAAATTAAAATAAAAATAAAATAAAACTAAAACAAAGAAAATAAAATGTAAATAAAATCCTAAACCTAAAAAAGAAACCTAAAAATAAACTAAAAATAAAACCTAAACCTTAAACTAAAATAAATGAAAACCTAAAATGAACGTAAACCTAAATTAAAGTAAACTAAACTAAAATAAATAAAACCTAAACCCTAAATCACAAACCCTAAACCCTAAACCTTAAACCCTAAATTGAAAACCCTAAACCTTAAACGCTTAAAACCTATAAACCCAAACCTAAACTAAATAAAACTTACAAATAAAATCAATAAGAAAACCTAAACCTAAATAAAATAAAAAATAAAAAATAAGAAAAACCTAAACTAAAACCTAAACCTAAACCTAAACCTAAAGGTAAAAAAATAAAATTAAAAAATATAAAAAAGCTAAATTATAAAAAATAAATAAAACCTAAACTAAACTAAAAAATAAATAAACCTAAACCTAAATGTAAAATAAAAAAAATAAAATTAACTTAAAATAAAATAAAAAATAAAATAAACCTAAACCTAAACAATAAACCCAAAATAAAACTTTAGATAAATAAAAAATAAAACCTAAACCCCAAACTAAAAAAAACCTAAACCTAAAATACTAAAGCTAAATTTAAATAAACTAAACTAAAATAAATAAAAGTTGAACCTAACCCTAAAATAAACTAAACCAAAGCCCAAAGTTAAACTAAATAAAATAAAATAAATGAAAAAAAAACTAATCCTAAAAATAAACCTAAAATAACAACGTAAAACCTAAACCTAAAAAAAGTAAAATAAAACCTAAACCTAAACCTAAAAATAAAAAAATAAACCTAACTAAATATAAAATAAAACTTAAACCTAAAATAAAAAATAAAAATAAACTAAACCAAAAAAAAAATAAATGTAAACAAACCTAAACCTAAAAAAATAAACTAAAATAAAAAATTTAAACTAAAGTAAAAAACATAAAATATATAAATTAAACTAAAAAAATAAACCTAAATTAATATATAAAATAAACTAAATAAATTAAATAAACCTAAACCTAAGTAAAAAACAAACCCTAAACCCTAAACACTATATCCTAAACCTAATCCCTAAAACTAATACTAAACTAACCTAAACCTAAACCCTAAAAATGCTTAACCCTAAAACATAAACTAAGCTCTAAAACCAAAATTAACCTAAACTATAAATAAAACTAAGCCATAAACCTAAACATTAAACCTAATAAACCCTAACTAACCATAAAACCTAAATCTAAACCTAAAACTAAAACATAAACCCTAAACTACTAAATCCTAAACCTAAACCCAAAAAAACCATAAACCTAAATAAAAAACAAAAAACCTAACCTAATCAAAAACCCTAAACTAAAACCTAAACCCTAACTATAAAACCCTAAAACCTAAAGATGAATCATTAAACCTAAAAATAAAACTTAAAATCATAAAACCCTAAACTATAAACCTAAACTAAACTATAAACTAAACTAAGCTCTAAACCCTAAACCTAACTCACTAAAACTAAAACCTAAACACTAAACCTAAACTAACCTAAATACTAAAACTAAACCTAAACTAAACCTAAACCTAAACTAACCTAAACCTAAAACACTAACCTAAAACCTAAACTCTAAAACCCACCTAACTAAACTCTAACTTAAACCCTAAACCTAAAACCCTAAACTCTAAACACTAAACTCCTAAACCTTAACCTAAATGAAACCTAAACTCTAAACTAAATAAAACCTTAAACTATAAAATAACCCTAAACACTAAACCCTAAACTTCAACACTAAAACTAAACCTAAACCCTAAAACCTAAACCCTAAAGCCTAAACCCTAAACCCAAAACCTCAAACAACCTAAACCCTAAACTTTAAACCCTAAAACTAAAACATACAATAACCCTAAACCCTAAACCCTTAAAAATGTAATCCTAAACTAAATAATACCTAAAAATAAAATACTTAGATTTAAACAAAATAATAACATAAAATAAAACCAAAACCTAAAAATAAAATAAAATAAAAAATAAAAAGTAAACTAAAATAAAATAAATAAAAACCTAATCTAAACTAAATAATAAAATAAATTAAAAATAAAAAACCTATATAAACTAAAATTAAACATAAAATAAAATAAATAAACTAAAATTAAATAAAATAAAACTAAATAAAATTAAACCAAAAAATAAACCTAAAATAACTAAAAAATAAAACAAAAAACTTTAAACTAAAACCTAAACCTAAAATAAACATAAACCAAAATTAAAATAAAATAAGCTAAAATAAATAAACCTAAACCCTAAAAATCCTAAACCCTAAACCTAAACTAACCTAAAAACTAAACCATAAACCTAAACTAACCCTAAACCTAAACTAAACCCTAAACTTAAAACCTTGAACTTAAACCCTAAACAACCTATACCTAAACTAAAACCCTAAAACCCTAAACCTAAACTTATACCCTACCTAAACCTAACCCTAAACCCTAAACCACAAAAAAAAACCCAAAACCCTAAAGTAAACACTAAACCCTAAACTTAAACCTAAACCTAAACTCAACCCTAAACTTAAAACCTAAAACTAAAACCTTAAACCTAAACCCTAACCCTAAACGAACACACTAAACCCTAAAACCTAAACCCTAAACCCTAAATTTAAACTTAACCTAAACTTAAACCCTAAGATCTAAACCTAAACTAAACCTTAAACTAAACTAAACCTAAACCTAAGCTCTAAACTAAACCCAACACTGACCTAAACTAAACCTAAAATAAACTAAAATAAACTCTAAACACTAAAACATAAATTAAAGTAAACCTAAACTAAACCTAAACTAAATCTCCTAAACCCTAACCTTAAACCCTAAAACCCTAAACTCTAAATAAACACTAAACCCTAAACCTAAACCCTAAACTAAAAATACTAAACCCTAAAACCCTAAACCCTAAACCTAAACTAACCCTAAACATAAACCTAAACCTTAAAAAAACCCTAAACCCTAAACCCTAAAATAAACCTAAAGCCTAAACTATAAACCCTAAATCAGAAACTAACCCCTAAATCTAATCCTAAACCCTAAACCATAAAACCTACAACCATAACCTAAACCCTAAACCCTAAAATGTAAACCTAAACTAATATAACCAAAAAAATAAAAAATAAAAAAACCAAATCTAAATTAAAATAATGTAAACTTAAACTAAACCTAAAAATAAAATAAATCAATAAAATAAAACTACACTAAAATTAAATAAATAAAACCTAAACTAAACTAAAAATTAAATAAACATAAAAAATAAAACTAAATATACTAAAAGTTAAACGTAAAATAAAATAAAATAAAACTAAAATAAAGAAAACAAAAAGTAAATAAAATTAAACCTAAAAAAACCTAAAATAAATTAAAATAAAACCTAAACCTTAAACTAAAAAAAATGTAAACTTAAAATAAACATAAACCTAAAATAAAGTAAAATAAACTAAAATAAATAAAACCTAAACCCTAAACCATAAACCCCAAACCCTAAACCTTGAAGCTTAAACCCTAAACTAAAAACCTTAACCCTTAAATGCTAAAAACATATAAACCCAAACCTAAACTAAATAAAACCTACAAATAAAATAAATAAGAATACCTAAATCTAAATAAAATAATAATAAAATAATAATAAAACCTAAACACTAAACCTAAACCTAAACCTAAAGGTAAAAATAAAATAAAATAAAATATAAAGCTAAACTAAAATAAAATAAATAAAAACCTAAACTAAACTAAAAAAATAGAATAAACCTAAAAAAAAAACCTAAATGTAAAATAAAATAAAATAAGAACAAAATAGAAACCTAAACCTAAGCAATAAACCCAAAATAAACCTAAAATAAATAAAAAATAAAACCTAAACCTAAACTAAAAAAAAAAAAACCTAAACCTAAAATAAAATAAAATAAACCTAAAAAATTTAAATAAACTAAACAAAAATAAATAAAACATGAACCTAAACCTAAAATAAACTAAACCTAAACCCAAAGCTAAACTAAATAAAATAAAATAAATAAAAAAAACCTAAACCTAAAAATAAACCTAAAATAAAAATGTAAAACCTAAACCTCATAAAAGTAAAATAAAAACCCAAACCTAAACCTAAAAAAATAAAATAAACCTACTAAAATATAAAATAAAACTTAAACATAAAAATAAAATAAAATAAACTAAACTAAAAAATAAAAACTAAAACCTATACCTAAAAAAATAAACTAAAATAAAAAATTTAAACTAAAATAAATAAACATAAAATAAATAAATAAAATAAAACCTAAATAAACATTCAAAAAAAACTAAATAAACTAAACAAAGTTAAACTTATTTGTTCCTTTAATGTTTTTTAGAAAAAAAACCCTAAACCCTAAACCCTAAACACTATATCCTAAACCCTAAATCCTAAAACTAACCCTAAACAGTATACCCTAAAACCCTAAACCCTAAACCCTAAACCCTAAACCCTAAAAAACCCTTAACCCTAAACCTTAAACCCTAAACCCTAAAACCAAAATTAACCCTAAACCTTAAACCCTAAGGACTAAGCTAAAAAATAAACTAAACCTAAACCTAAACTTAACCCTAAAAACTCCTAAACCTAAAGTTTAAACCTAAAACCAAAATATTAAACCCTAAAACTAAACTTAAACCTAAAACTAAAACCTTAAATCCTAAAGAAAACTAAAACCCTAAACCTAAAACTAAACCTAACTAAACCTAAAACTATAAAACCTAAACCCTAAAGTTTAAAACTAAACCTAAACCTAAAATAAATAAAACCTAAACTAAACTTAAACTCCTAATCCTAATAAACCTAAACCCTAAACCTATAAATTTTAAACTAAAACCTAAAACCCTAAAATCTAAACTTAAACCTTAAACCTAAACCCTAAAACCTAAAATAAATAAACTAAACTATAAACCTAAACCTTAAACTAAACCCAAAACCCCAAACCCTAAACCCTAAACTTTAAACCATAAACCCTAAACCGTAAACTTTAAACCCTAAAAACCTAAAAACCTAAACCTAAACTAAATAAAACCTAAAATTAAAATAAATTAAATAAAACCTAAAAATAAATAAATTAAAGAAAACCTAAACCTATATAAAATAGAAACCTAACTAAAAACTAAACCTAAACCTAAACCTAAACCTAAAAATAAAATAAAATAATAATTAAAAAAAAATTAAAATAAAATAAATAAAACCTTAACTAAACTAAAAAAATAAAATAAACCTAAAAAATATAAACCTAAATAAAATAAAATTAAAATAAAATAAAATAAACATAAAATAAAACTAAATAATAACCTATACCTAAAATAAATAAAAAATAAACCAAATTAAAGAACTAAACCTAAACCATAAAGTTAAAAAAAAAACTTAAACCTAAAATAAATAAAAGAAAATAAACATAAACCTAAACTAAAATAAACTAAACCAAAATAAATAAAACTTAAACATGAAATCCTAAACCCAAAACCCAAAACCCTAAATCATAAAGCCTAAACCCTAAACCCTAAACCCTAAACCCTAATCCCTAAAACCCTAAACCCTAAACCGTTAACCCTAAACCCTAAAACCAATAATCCTAAACCCTAAACCATAAACCCTAAACCCCAAACCCTAAACCCTAAACTGAAAACCCTAAACCCTAAACCCTAAACCCTAAAAACCTAAAAATATAAACCTAAACTAAATATAACCTAAAAATAAAATTAATAAAAATAAAATAAAAACCTAAACCTAAACCTAAACCTAAAACAAAAATAAAAATAATAAAAACTAAATTACAAAAAAATTTAATAAAAACCTAAACTAAACTAAAAAAATAAAATAAACCTAAAAGTAAAACCTAAACATAAAAGAAAAAAATCAACCTAAATAAACTTAAATAAAACCTAAAAAGCAATAAACCTAAAAAATAAATAAAATAAAACCTAAACCTAAAATAAATAAATAAATGCACAAAACCTAAAAAAAATAAACTAAGCCAAAATAAATAAAACCTAAACCTAAACCTGAAATAAACTAAACTTAAACTAAATAAAATAAAATAAACTTAAAATAAACCTAAACCTAAAGATAACCTAAAATATAATCATAAAACCTAAACCTAAAAAAGTAAAATAAAACCTAAACTAAACCTTAAAAAATAAAATAAACCTAAAACCTAAAAATAAATAAAATAAATTTAACTAGAAAAATAAATGTAAACCTAAACCTAAACCTAAAACTAAAATAAAACCTAAACTAAAATAAATAAGCTAAACAAAATAAAATAAAATAAACCTAAACAAAAATATAAAATAAACTAAATAAACTAAATAAACTAAACCTACTGCTTTTAATTAAAACCCTAAACTAAACCCTAAACCCTAAACACAAAATCTTAAGCCCTAAAACCTAAACCCTAAACACTAAACACTAAACCTAAACAAACACTAAATCATAATCCCTAATCCTTAAACCCTAAACCCCAAGCCCTAACTCAAACATTAACCCTAAACCCTATTCCCTAAACTATAAACCTTAAAACCATAAACCTCAAACCATAATAAACCTAAACTTAAACCCTAAATACTAAAACCCTAAACCTAAGTTTAAACTATAAACTAAATAAAACTCTACTAAGATATCTAAACCTAAACCTAAAACTATAAACCCTAAAGCTACTAAACCTAAAACTTAAAACCTAAACTTAACTAAACCTAAACTAAAACCCTAAACCCTAAACCTAAACACTAAACTACCCTAAAACTAAACTAAAACCTAAACTATACTAAACATTAAACCCTAAACCATAAAATCAATCAAACTAATGTTAAACCTAAACTAAACCCAAACCTAACCCTAAACCCTAAACCCTAAACCCCAAACCTAAACCCTAAACTAAAACCAAACTAAACCTTAAACTAAAAAAACTAAAAATAAATAAATAAAACTAAATAAATAAATAAAACCAAATATAAATAAAACCTAAACTAAAACATAAAACTAAACCTAAACCTAATCCAAAAAAATAAAATAAAATAAAAAATAAAACTAAATTAAAATAAAATAAATAAAACCTAAACTAAACTAAAAAAAATAAATAAACCTAAAAAAAAAAACTAATAAAAAAATAAACCTAAAATAAAATAAAAAATAAAAAAACCTGAACCTAAAAAATAATCCTAAAAATAAAACTTAAAAATAAATAAAAAATTAAACCTAAAGCCCTAAACTAAAAAATCCTAAACCTAAAATAAACACAATAAAATAAACATAAACCTAAATTTAAATAAACATAAAACTAAAATAAATAAAACCTCCTAAACCCCTAAACCCTAAACACTAAATCGTAAACCTTAAACCCTAAACCCTAAACTCTAAAAACCAAAAAACTAAACCTTTAATTAAATAAAACCTAAAAATAAAATAAATAAAAAAACTAAACCTAAATTAAATAAAATAAAAACCTAAACTAAAATGTAAACCTAAAAATAATATGGAATAAAATATAAAATTAATAAAAATAAAATAAATAGAAACTTAAGCTAAACTAAAAGTAAAATAAACTTAAAAGTAAAAAACCTAAATAAAATAATACCTAAACATAAAATAAAAATAAAATAAATGCAAAAAATATAAAATAAAAATTAAATAAAAACCTAAACCTAAACAATAAACCATAAAAAAACTTAAAATTAAATAAAAAAAACCTAAACCCTAAACAAACAAAAACCAAAACCTAAAATAAAATATAAACCAACCATAAACTAAAATAAACTAAACTAAAATTAATAAAACCTAAACCTAAACCAAAATAAACTATACCTAAACTTAAACCTAAACTAAATCAAATAAAATAACTAAAATAAACCTAAACTAAAAAAAATAAAACCTAAAACTAAACCTAAAAAAATGAAATAAAACCTAAACCTAAACCTAAAAATAAACTTTAAAACCTAAACCTAAAAAATAAAATAAAAATAAAACTAAACTAAAAAATAAACATAAACCTAAACGATAAATTAAAATAAAAAAAATCAAAACTAAAATAAATAAACATAAAATAAATAAACTACACTAAATAAAAATAAAAAATCAACCTAAATAAAAATATAAAATAAACTAAATAAACTAAATAAACCTAAACCTACCGATTTAATTAATTTTTTGAGAAAAAAATACCTAAACCCTAAACCCATAAACAAAATCCTAAACCCAAAACCCAAAACCCTAAACACAAACCTAAACTAACCCTAAACCTAACCCTAACCCTAACTCTAAACTAAACCTTAAACCCTAAAACCCTAAACCCTAAAACCTAAATCTCAACCTAAATGCTAACCTAACCCTAAATCCTAAAACCCTAAACCTAAAGCCTAAACACTAAACCTAACACTAAACCCTAAACCTAAAACTTAAACCCTAAACCCTAAACAAAACCTAATCCTAAACCCTAAACCTTAAATGCTAAAACCCTAAAACCTGAAACCTTAAACCCTATACCCTAAAAACCTAAAAACCTAAACTTAAACTAAATAAAACCTAAAAATAAAATAAGTAAAAAAACCTATACCTAAATAAAATAAAATAAATAAAAATAAAATAAAAAAATGTAAACTAAAACATAAACATAAATCTAAACCTTAAAATAAAATAAAAATAAAACTAAACTAAACAAAATAAATAAAACTAAACTAAACTAAAATATAAAATAAACCTAAAAGTAAAACATAAACGAAAAATAAAATAAAATCAACCTAAAATAAAACTAAATAAAAAAACCTAAAAATAAATAAAAAATTAAACCTAATCCGTAAATAAAAAACACCTAAACCTAAAATAAATAAATAAAAACCTAAACCAAAAAATATGATAAACTAAACTAAAATAAATAAAACCTAAACCTAAAATAAAGTACACCTAAAAATAAACCTAAATTAAATAAAATAAAATAACCTAAAAATTAGCCTAAACCTAAAAAAATAAACCTAAAATAAAAAAACCTAAACCTAAACCTAAAAAAAGTAAAATAAAACCTACCTAAACCAAAAAATAAAAAATAAAACCTAAACTTAAAAATGAACTAAAAATAAAACTAAACTAAAAAAAATAAACATAAACCTAAACCTAAAAAATAAACTAAAATAAAAACCTAAACTAAAGTAAATAAATATAAAATAAATAAACTAAACTAAATAAAAATAGAAAATAAATTTAAAAAAATATAAAATAAACTAAATATATTAAAAAAACATAAACCTATCAATTTCTTTATTTAAAAAAAACCCTAAATCCTAAACCCTAAACCCTAAATCCTAAACACTAAATCCTAAACCCTAAAACCTAAACCCTAAACCCTTAAACCTAAAACCCTTCTCTAAACCTTAAATCTAAACCCTAAACCCTAAACCCTAAAATAAAACCCTAAATCAAAACTCCTTAAATAAAACCCTAAACCCTAACCTTAACTAAACTTAAACCCTAAACACTAAACATTAAACTAAAACCCTAAACCTAAACCCTAAAGTTTAAAACTATAAACCTAAACTAAAACATAAACCCTAAACCTAAACTAAACCTAAAACACCTAAACCTAAACTAAAACTAAAACCTAAACCTAAACCCTAACCTTAAACCTAAACCTTCCTAAACCATAAAATCCTAAAACCTAAACCTAAACCCTAAACAACCCTAAACCTTAAACCCTAAACCATAAAAATCCTAAACCCTAAACCCAAACCCCAAACTTAAACCCTAAACTAAACTAAAACCTAAATCAAAACCTAAACTAAGACCTAAAACCTAAACTAAACTAAATAAAACCTAAAGTAAAATAAATAAAACCTAAACCTAAATAAAATAAAACCTAAAACCTAAACTTAAACTAAAAAACCTAAACCTAAAAATATAATAAAATAAAACCTAACCTAAAAATAAACTTAAAAATAAAAAATAAACCAACCCTAAACTAAAAAAACTAAACCTAAAATAAACAAATAAAATAAACATACACCTAAACTCAAATAAACTAAACTAAAATAAATAAAACCCAAACCCTTAACCTTAAACCCTAAACCCTAAACCCTAAACTCTAAAAACCTAAAAATAAAAACCTAAACTAAATAAAACCTAAAAATAAAATAAATAAAAAAAACCCAAACTAAAACCTAAACCTAAACATAAAAATAAAATAAAATAAAAATATAAATTTATCTAAAATAAAAAAATAGAAACCTAAACTAAACTAAAAATAAAATAATACCTAAATGTAAAATTAAAATAAAATGAACCTAAAATAAAATAAAATAAAAAGTAAATAAAAACCAAAACCTAAATAATAAACTAAACCTAAAAAAAACCTAAACCTAACCTAAAATAAATAAAACCTAAACCTAAACCTAATAAAACTAAACTAAACCTAAACCTAAACAAATTAAAATAAAATAAAGTAAAATAAACTAAACCTAAACTAAAACCTAAACTTAAACATAAAAAAATATAATAAAAAACCAAAACTTATAAAAAAATAAAATAAAACCTAAACATAAAAAAAATAAATAAAAAATAAAACTAAACTAAAAAAAAATAAACATAAACCAAAACCCAAAAAAAATAAACTAAAATAAAAATAAACTAAAATAAATAAACATCAAATAAAAATAAACTAAATAAAAAATAAACCTAAATAAAAAATTAAAATAAATTAAATAAACTAATACATAAACCATAGTTTACTTAATTAAAAAAACTCTAAACCCTATCTAAACACTAAATCCTAAACCCTAAACCCTAAACGCTAAACCCTAAACTATAAACATACAACCCTAAACTTTAAACCTTAAACCCTATGCCCTAAACTAACCTTAAATTCTAAACCCTAAACCCTAAAACCCTAAACTAAGCCTAAACTCAACCTTAAACCCTATTCTAACCATAAACTCTAACCTAAACCAACCCATAAACCCCAAAACCCTAAATCCTAAACCTAAACATTGAACTCTAAACCCTAAACCTAAACCTAAATCCTAAAACCTAAAACCTAAAACCTAAACTAAATAAAACATAAAAAATAAAATAAATAAAAAAAACTAAACCTAAATAAAATAAAATAAAAATAAAATAAAACAAAAAATAAAAATAAACTAAAATAAATAAAATTAAACCTAAACAAACTAAAAAAATAAAATGAACTTAAGAATAAACCTAAATAAAATAAAACTAAACTAATAAAAAATAAAATAAACCTAAAATGAAATATAAATAAAAAACTAAAAATCCTAAACCTAAAAAATAAACTAAAATAAAGAAAAATTAAAACTAAACCCAAAATAAAAAAACCTAAACCTAAATAAACTAAAATAGAAAAAAATAAACAAATAAACCTAAACATAAAAAAAATAAAAAAAAATAAACCTAAACATAAACCTAAACATAAAAATAAAAAACATAAACCTAAAAAATAAAATAAAAATAAAACTCAACTAAAAAGTAAAACTAAACCTAAACCTAAACCTAAACCTAAAAAAATAAACTAAAATAAAAACCTAAACTAAAATAAATAAACCTAAAATAAATAAACTAAACTAAATAAAATAAAAAATAAACTTAAATGAAAAAAAAAGTATAAAATTTTAAATAAATAAACTAAACTAAATATACTAAACAAACCTAAACCTACTACTTAATTTAAACCCTAAAACCCTAAACCCTAAACCCTAAACAATAACCCTAAACCTTAAACCCTAAAGTATAAAACCTATAACCTAAACCCTAAACCCTAAACCATAAACCCTAAACCCTAAACCCCAAAACCTAATCTAAACATAAAGTAACTAAATAAATTAAAAATAAACCTAAACCCAACCTAATAAACTAAACATAAAGCTAAACCCTAAGAAAGGGCGAACCTTGACAAGAACATCACCATCAAACGCTATAGAATGGAGGTAAGGTAGAGGCACATCATAGTGATGGGGATCTAAGTGCCGGTGGATATGGAGGTATAAAGTGGGGTTATGAAGGCAAGCAATGAAGGTTATAAACATGGTGGTGGCGAAAGGAAAGATCGGGGATATGATCCCGCCACTGAGAAATTGTTCTATGGGAATTGGAGAAACTAAAGAACTGATCCGACTAATAAACTGTCTATAATATAGAGAAAATTATCTTGGGTTTTGATTTGCTTTAATCATTTCTATCTATGCCACTTGTGTCTTAGAAAACTTGGTCTATTAGTTGGTTGATGAAATCATAAAGAAGAAATGTTGAATATAAATTTGTTCCTTAAAAAAAAATAAAACCTAAACATAAAACCTAAACCTAAACCCTAAACCCTAAACCTAACCCTAAAACCCTAAACCAAACCCTAAAACCCTAAACCCAAAATCTAAACCCAAAACCCAAAATCCTAAACTTAAATAAAACTAAACCCTAAACCCTAAACCCTAAACTAAAATCCTAAATCATAAACCCTAAAAAATCTAAAACCTAAACCTAAACTAAATAAAACCTAAATATAAAAAATAAATAAAACCTAAACAAAAAATAAAATAAAAAAATAAATCAAATTAAAACATAAACTAAAACTTAAACCTAAACCTAAACCTAAAAAAAATTAAAATAAAAATAAAAACTAACTAAAATAAAATAAATAAAATGTTAAACTATACATAAAAAATAAAAAAAACTCAATAAAATAAAAAACTAAACCTAAATAAAATAAAACCTAAAATAAAATAAAATAATAAATAAATAAAATAAAATAAACATAAATAATAAAATAAAGTAAAGTAAATAAATAAATAATAAACCAAATAAACCTAAACCTACAATAATTTTAAAACCATACCCTAAACCTAAACCTCAAACCTAAATCTACAACCAAAAAAAATGTAAACCCTAAAACCCTAAATCATAAACCCTAAACTAAACCCTAAAACACTAAACCCTAAACCCTAAAGCCTAAACTAACCCTAAAACCTAAAACCTAAACCCTAAACCAAAAAAAAATAAAATAATATAAATAAAACTAAACTAAAATAAAATAAATAATAACCTAAACTAAACTAAAAAATCAAATAAATCTAAAAATAAAAAACATAAATAAAATTAAATCTTAATGTAAAATAAAAATAAAATAAAATAAAATAAAATATAAGCTAAATAAAAACCTAAACTTAAATGATAAACCTAAAAAGAAAACCCAAAAAAATATATAAAAAAAATAAATTCCAAACCACAAACTTAGGAAAATCCTACACCTAAAATAAACTAACTAAAATAAACCTAAACCTAAACTAAAATAAAGTAAATTATAAAAATAAAACCTAAACATAAACCAAAAATATACTCAACCTAAACCCTAAATTAAAAAAAATAAAATAAACTAAAAATAAACCTACACCTAAATTAAAAAAAAAACCCAAAAATAAACCTAAAATAAAACCAAACCTAAACTAAAAAAACCTAAACCTAAACCTAAGAATAAAAAATAAAAAATACACTTAAAAATAAAATAAAATAAAATTAAACTAAAAAATAAGCATAAACCTAAAATAAACAAACTAAACTAAATATAAAATAAAGATAAATAAAATGAAAACTAAAATAAATAAAATAACCTAAATAAACCTAAACCTACCTTAATTTATAAAACCTAAGCCCTAAACCCTAAACTTAACATAATGTAACTAAATAAATTAAAAAATAATCCTAAAACCTAAACCTAAACCTAACCCTAAGAATAAGTAACCTTGATAAATAAACATCACCTAACTGGATTACTAGATCCTAAAAGGTGATGGAAGGCACATAGGGTGTTGGGGATCTAAAACCGGTGGATATGGAGGACTTAGTGGTGGCTAAAATGATGGAAACCTGTGGTGGAAAGATCAAGGATAAGATGGTGTATACTGAGATGCCGTGGTGGTCAAACCGGAGAAACAATGCAATCGATCCGACCTAATTTAAAGTTTTAAACCTAGTTATCTGTGGTTTTATTTACTCTATGAATGCTCATTTTGATCATGTTGTAGAAAATTTGGTGTGTTACTTGGTTGATAAAATCAAAAGAAGAAAATCAATTTATTCTATTAAAACCAAAACCTAAACCTAAACCTAAACTAAATCCTACTACCTAAACACTAAAACATAAAAAAACCTAAACCCTAAACCTAAACCTACCCTAAACTTAAAACCTTAAACCTTAAATCTTAAACCTAAACCCTAAATAATCAATAAACCTAAATCAAAACTTAATCCTTAAATCAAAACTAAACCCTAACCCTAACCTTAACCCTAAACCGTAAACCCTAAACACTAAACATTAAACCCTAAACTAACCCTAAACCCTAAACCCTAAAGCTTAAACCATAAACCTTAAACCTTAATCTAATCATAAACCCTAAGCTAACCCTAAACCCTAAACCCAAAAAACCCTAGACCTTAAAGCCTAACACTAAACCAAAAACCTTGAAACCTAAACCCTAACCCTAAACTCTAAACCTACAACCCTAAACCATAAAATCCTAAAACCTAAAGCCTAAACCCTAAAACCCTGAACCCTAAACCTTAAACCCTAAACCATAAAGCATATAACCCTAAACCCTAAACCCAAAACCCCAAACCTTAAACCCTAAACCCTAAACCAAAAACCCTAAACTGTAAACCTTAAATCTTAAGAGCCTAAGAACCTAAACTTAAACTAAATAAAACCTAAAAGTAAAATAAATAAAAAACCTAAACCTAAATAAAATAAAAACCTAAACTAAAACCTAAACTTAAACCAAAACCTAAACCTAAAAATATAATAAAATAAAAACCTGAACCTAAAAATAAAACTTAAAAAAAAATAAAAAAATAAACCTCAACCCTAAACTAAAAAAAAACTAAACCTAAAATAAACAAAATAAAATAAACATACACCTAAACTCAAATAAACTAAACTAAAATAAATAAAACCCAAACCCTTAACCTTAAACCCTAAACCCTAAACCCTAAACTCTAAAAACCTAAAAATAAAACCTAAACTAAATAAAACCTAAAAATAAAATAAATAAAAAAAACCCAAACTAAAACCTAAACCTAAACATAAAAAATAAAATAAAATAAAATATAAATTTATCTAAAATAAAAAAATAAAACCTAAACTAAACTAAAATAAAATAATACCTAAATGTAAAATTAAAATAAAATGAACCTAAAATAAAATAAAATAAAAAGTAAATAAAAACCAAAACCTAAATAATAAACTAAACCTAAAAAAAACCTAAACCTAACCTAAAATAAATAAAACCTAAACCTAAACCTAATAGAAACTAAACTTAAACCTAAACCTAAACAAATTAAAATAAAATAAAGTAAAAATAAAACTAAACCTAAACTGAAAACCTAAAACTTAAACATAAAAAATATAATAAAAACCAAAACTTAAAGCTAAAAAATAAAAATAAAACCTAAACATAAAAAATAAAATAAAAATAAAACTAAACTAAAAAAATAAACATAAACCAAACCCAACCCAAAAAATAAACTAAAATAAAAAACCCTAAACTAAAATAAATAAACATCAAATAAATAAAATAAACTAAATAAAGAAATAAACCTAAATAAAAAATTAAAATAAATTAAATAAACTGAATACGCATAAATCTATAGGTTTACTTAATTAAAAAAAAACTCTAAACCTTAAGACCTCTATGCTAAACACTAAATCCTAAACCCTAAACCCTAAACCCTAAACCCTAAACATACAACCCTAAAACTACAACCTTAAACCCTAACCCTAACCCTAACCCTAAATCCTAAACCCTAAACCCTAAAAACCCTAAACTCTCAAGCCTAAACCTTCAACCTTAAACCCTATTCTAACCATAAACTCTAACCTAAACCAACCCATAAACCCCAAAAACCCTAAATCCTAAAGCCTAAACATTGAACTCTAAACCCTAAATCCTAAACCCTAAATCCTAAAAACCTAAAAACCTAAACCTAAACTAAATAAAACATAAAAATAAAATAAATAAAAAAACTCAAACCTAAATAAAATAAAATAAAAATAAAATAAAATAAAAAATAAAAATAAACTAAAATGAAATAAATAAAAACCTAAACAAAACTAAAAAAATAAAATGAACTTAAGAATAGAAAGCCTAAATAAAATTAAAACTAAACGTACAATAAAAATAAAATAAACCTAAAATGAAATATAATAAAAACTAAATAAAATCCTAAACCTAAAAAATAAACTTAAAAATAAAGAAAAATTAAAACTTAAACCCAAAATAAAAAAACTTAAACCTGAAATAAAAATAAAATAAACAAAATAAAATAAACCTAAACATAAAAAAATAAAAAATAAAATCCTAAACATAAACCTAAACATAAAAAATAAAACCTAAACCTAATAAATAAAATTAAAATAAAACTCAAATAAAAAATAAACCTAAACCTAAACCTAAACCTAAAAAATAAACTAAAATAAAGAACCTAAACTAAAATAAATAAACCTAAAATAAATAAACTAAACTAAATAAAAATAAAAAATAAACTTCAATGAAAAAAAAGTATAGTAAAATTTTAAATAAATAAACTAAACTAAATATACTAAACAAACCTAAACCTACCGGTTTACTTAATTTAAACCCCTAAAAAAACCTAAACCCTAAACCCTAAACAATAACCCTAAACCTTAAACCCTAAAAGTATAAAACCTATAACCTTAAACCCTAAACCCTAAACCATAAACCCTAAACCCTAAACCCCAAAACCTCAATCTAAACATAAAGTAACTAAATAAATTAAAAAATAAACCTAAACCCTACAACCTAATAAAACTAAACATAAAGCTAAACCCTAAGAAAGGGCAGAACCTTGACATAGAACATCACCATCAACCGTGCTCGCCTAGATCCGTGGAGGTAAGGTAGAGGCGACATTACCGCCGTGATGGGGATCTGGAAGTGGTGGATATGGAGGCAAGGGTCGCAGGGGGGTTATGAAGGCGGGAGGAGCAATGAAGGTTATAAACATGGTGGTGGCGAAAGGAAAGATCGGGGATATGATTATCGATCCCGCTACCTGAGAGGCTGGGGTTGTTCTGATGGGAATTGGAGAAACTAAAGAACGGTCGATCCGATCTGCTACTTACGAAACTGTGTCTATACTATAGAGACAGTGCTAGTTATCTTGGGTTTTTGATTTGCTTTATGCGTGCTCATTTCTTATCTACGTCGTCACTTGTGTCTTAGAAAACTTGGTCTATTAGTTGGTTGATGAAATCATAAAGAAGAAATGTTGAATATAAATTTGTTCACTGTTAAAAAAAAATTCAAAAACCCTAAACATAAAACCTAAACCCTAAACCCCAAACCCTAAACCTTAACCCCTAAAACCCTAAACCCTAAGCCCTAAACCCTAAACCCTAAAATCTAAACCCAAAACCCAAAATCCTAGAACTTAAATCGTAAACCCTAAACCCTAAACCCTAAACCCTAAACTAACCTGAATCCTAAATCATAAACCCTAAAAATCTAAAAACCTAAACCTAAACTAAATAAAACCTAAATATAAAATAAATAAAAAACCTAAACAAAAATAAAATAAAAAAAATCAAATCAAATTAAAACATAAACTAAAACTTAAACCTAAACCTAAACCTAAAAAAATTAAAATAAAAAATAAAACTAACTAAAATAAAATAAATAAAATAAACTATAAAAAATAAAAAAAACTCAATAAAATAAAAAACTAAACCTAGAATAAAAATAAAAAAACCTACAATAAAATAAAATAATAAATAAATAAAAATAAAAATAAACATAAATAAATAAAATAAAGTAAAGTGAAATAAATAAATAATAAACCAAATAAACCTAAACCTACCAGTTTACATAATTTTAAAAAAAACCATGACCCTAAACCTTAAACCTCAAACCTAAATCTACAACCCTAAACTCAAAAATGTAAACCCTAAAACCCTAAATCATAAACCCTAAATGCTAAACCCTAAAACACTAAACCCTAAACCCTAAACCCTAAACCCTGAACCCTAAAAACCTAAAAACCTAAACCCGAAACCAAAAAAATAAAATAATATAAAAATGAAAACTAAACTAAAATAAAATAAATAATAACCTAAACTAAACTAAAGAAATCAAATAAATCTAAAAATAAAAACATAAATAAAATTAAATCTTAATGTAAAATAAAAATAAAATAAAATAAAATAAAATAAAGCTAAATAAAACCTAAACTTAAATGATAAACCTAAAAAGAAAAACCCAAAAAATATATAAAAAAAATAAACCAAACCACAAACTTAAAAAATCCTACACCTAAAATAAACTAACTAAAATAAACCTAAACCTAAACTAAAATAAAGTAAATTATAAAATAAAACCTAAACATAAACCAAAATAATACTAACCTAAACCCTAAATTAAAAAAAATAAAATAAACTAAAAATAAACCTACACCTAAATTAAAAAAAAAACCCAAAAATAAACCTAAAATAAAAACCAAAAACCTAAACAAAAAAAAACCTAAACCTAAACCTAAGAATAAAAAATAAAAAATACACTTAAAAAATAAAATAAAAATAAAATTAAACTAAAAAAATAAGCATAAACCTAAAATAAACAAACTAAACTAAATATAGAAATAAAGATAAATAAAATGAAAAAAAACTAAAATAAATAAAAATAACCTAAATAAACCTAAACCTACCAGTTTTCTTAATTTATAAAAAAAAACCCTAAGCCCTAAACCCTAAACTTAACATAATGTAACTAAATAAATTAAAAAATAATCACCGTTAAACCTAAACCTAAACCTTAACCCTAAGAATAAAGTAACCTGATAGTCAAACATCACCTAACTAGATTAGAGATCCCATGGAGGTGATGGAGGAGGGCTACATCGCAGGGTGTTGGGGGATCTAGAGGTGCTGGTGGATATGGAGGTGTTAGTTGGGGTAGTGGTGGTCATGGAGGTAGGAGGAATGATGGAGATTACAGCCTTGGTGGTGGATGAGGGGAGAGATCAAGGATAAGATGGTGTATCCCGCTACTCGAGATGCCAGGGTGGTCCTGATGGGAACTGGAGAAACTAATGCATGATCGATCCGATCTGGTCCTAATTTAACTGAGTTTTTATTGTAGAGGCAGTTTTAGTTATCTGTGGTTTTTTATTTACTCTATGAATGCTCATTTTTGATCTATGTTGTCGCTTGTCTTAGAAAATTTGGTGTGTTACTTGGTTGATAAAATCAAAAAGAAGAAATATTGAATCTGAATTTATTCTCTATTAAAAAAAAACCAAAACCCTAAACCCTAAACCTAAAACTTAAATCCTACTACCTAAACACTAAAACATAAAAACCTTAAACCCTAAACCCTAAACCTTCAAACCTAAAACCCTAAACCCTAAATGATAAACCTAAATCGTAAACCCTAATCCTACAATCCTAAACCCTAAACCCTAAACCCTAAATCCTAAACCCTAAACTGAAAACCCTAAATCGTAAACACTAAACCCTAAAACCTTAAACCAAAAACCCAAAACCCTAAAACTAACTCTAAAAAACTCTAAACCCTAAACCTAAACCTTAAACCCTAAAATAAAATAACCTAAAACTAAACTAAACCTTAAACCTTAAACCCTAAAAAAACTATAATGCCTAAACACTAAACACTAAACCTAAACCTAAACCCTAAACACTAAACCCTAACCCTAAACCCTAAAACATAATACCATAAACCCAAAAACCCTAAACCTTAAACCCTAAACCGTAAACCCTAACCCTAAAGCCCTAAAAACTTAAATGTAAACTAAATAAAACATAAAAATAAAATAAATAAAAAACCTAAACCTTCACCTAAAATTAAAATAGAATAAATAATAAAAATAAATAAAAACCTAAACTAAATTAAAAAATAAAATAAACCTAAGAATAAAAAACTTAAATAAAATAAAAACTAAACTTAAAATAAAAATAAAATAAACCTAAAATAAAATAAAATAAAAACTAAATAAAAACCTAATCCAAAAAATAATCCTAAAAATAAATAAAAACTAAAACCTAAACCTAAAATAAAATTAAAAAAAATAAAATAAGTAAACTAAAACTTAAACAAAAATAAACTACACTAAAATAAATAAAACCTAAACCTAAACCTAAAATAAACTAAACCTAAACCTTAAACTAAATAAAATAAAATAAAATAAACTAAAAATAAACATAAAGTAAAAAAATAAAACTAAAAATAAACCTAAAACCTAAACTAAATGAAACCTGAAAATAAAATAAATAAAAAACCTTAAACCTAAATAAAAAAATAAAATAAAACAAAAACATGAATTACAACCAAAACCTAAACCTAAATGCAAAAAGAAAATAAATTAAAAATTAAAAATTAAACAAAAATAAAATAAAGAAAAACATAAAGTGAACTAAAAAGGAAAAAACCAAAATAAAATGAAAATAAATCCTAATATTAAAATGAAATAAAGCTAAAAAAAAATAAAATAAAAACTAAATAAAAACCTAAACCTAAAAAAATAAAACCTAAACTAAAAAAAAATAAACCTAAACATAAATAAAAGAAAATATACTAAACCTAAACTAAAATAAACTAAACTAAAATAAATAAAACCTAAACCTAAACCTAAAATAAATTAAACCTAAACATAAACCTAAACTATATAATATAAAAATAAACTAAATTAAACCTAAACTAAAAAAATTAAACCTAAAACATAAACCTAAAAAAAACCTAAACCTAAACCTAAAAATAAAAAATAAAACCTAAACCTAAAAAATAAAATAAAAATAAACCTAAAGTAAAAAAAATAAACTTAAACCTAAACCTAAACATAAAAGTAAACTAAAATAAAAAATTAAGCTAAAATAAATAAACCTAAATTAAATAAACTAAACTAAATAAAAAAAATAAGCCAAATTCAAAATAAAAAATAAAATAAACTAAAATAAATAAAAATAAATAAACTAAATAAACCTGGACCTACCAGCTTACTTAATTAAAAGAAAATCCCTAACTTAAACCCTAAACCCTAAAAGTAACCCTAAACCTGCAACCCTAAACCCTAAACCCTAAATCCTAAACCTATAACCCTAACCTACAACACTAAACCCTAAACCCTAAACCCTAAATACTTAACTATCCCTAAACCCCAAATAAAATAAATAAATAAAAAATAAAAAAACTATAGCCCTAAACCCTAAACCCTAAAATAAACCCTAAAGCCTAAACCCTAAACCCTAAACCCTAAAACATACAACCCTAAACCCTACACCCTAAACACCAAACCATAAATCCTAAACCCTAAACCCTAAAAACCTAAAAACCTAAACACCTAAACCTAAACTAAATAAAACCTAAATTTAAAATAAATAAATAAACCTAAACCTAAATAAAATAAAATAAAATAAAAACCTAAACTAAAACCAAATCCTTGACTTGAACTTAAACCTAAACCTAAAAATAAAATAAAATAAAAACTAAAACTAAAATAAAATAAAATAAATAAAAAAATCTAAACTAAACTAAATTAAAAAAACCTGAATAAAATATAAACTAAACGTAATATACAAATAAAATAATCCAAAAATAAAATAAAAATAAAATGTAAGTTACAACTAAAAGTAAACCTAAACCTAAACTAAAAATAAAACCTAAAAATAACCTAAAACCTAAACCTAAAAAATAAAATAAAAACCTAAATTTAAACCTAAAAATAAAAATAAAGCCTAAACCTATAGAATATAATTTAAGAAAATACTAAACTAAAATATATACATAAACATAAACCTAAAAATAAAAAAAATGTAAATAAATAAACCTAAACAAATAAACCTAAATAAAACCTAAAATAAATAAATTAAATAAAAAAACTATAAACCTAAACCCTCTAAACCCTAAACCCTAAACCTAAACTAACCTAAACCCTAAACCTAAAACCCTAAACTAAACCCTAAAACCCTAAAACCTAAACCCTAAACCCTAAACCCTAAAAACATAAAAACCTAAAAACCTAAACCTAAATTAAATAAAACCAAAAAATAAAATAAAATAATAAAATAAAATAAAATAAAATAAAAACATAAACAAAATAAACCAAAACTAAACTAAAAAAAAAATAATAAATAAAACTAAACTAAAATAAAATAAATAAAAGCTTAAACTAAACTTAAAATAATAAACTTAAATACAATAAAAAAAATCCAAAATAAAAATAAAATAAACCTCAAATAAAGTAAAATAAAAAATAAATAAAAACCTAAACCTAAAAATAAAAAAAATTAGAACCTAAACCCTAAAAAAAATACCTTAACCTGAAATAAAAATAAAATAAACCTAAACCTAAACCTAAATTAAAATAAATAAAACATAAACCTAACTTTAAAAAAACCTAAAATAAAACCTAAACCTAACCCAGAGAAATAAAATAAAAGCCTAAACATATACCTAAAAATAATAAAATAAAACCTAAACCTAAAAAATAAAATAAAAATAAATCTAAACTAAAAAATAAACTTAAACCTAAACCTGAAAAATAAACTAAATTAAAAAACCTATACTAAAATAATACACTAAACTAAATAAAAATAAAAACTAAACCTAAATAAAAATCAAGAGTAAAATAAACTAAAATAAATAAAAAATAAACTAATTAAACTAAATAAACCTAAACTTACTAGTTTACTTAATTTAAAAAAAACCATAAACCCTAAATCCTAAACCCTAAAACCCAAAACCCTAAACCCTAAAGAAACCCTCCTAACCCTCTAAACCCTAACCCTAAATCCCAAAACCATAAACCCTAAACCCTAAACACTAAACCATAACCCTAAACCCTAAACCCTAAACCCTAACCTTAAACCCTAAACCCTAAACTCCAAACCCTAAACATATAGCTAAAGTAACTAAATCAATTAAAAAGTAAACCTAAACCATAAAACCTAATAAACCTATATCTAAACCTAAACCCTAAGAATGGGCAGAACCTTGATGACAGGAATATCACTGTCAACTAGGCTCAACCTAGATCTGTAGGTGGAGGTGAAGGTGGATGCGGCCATTATCACAGTGGTGGTGGGGGATCTTGAGGTTCTGGTGGATATGGAGGTGGTGGTCGGAGGAGTGGTGGTTATGGAAGTGAGAGGAACGATGAAGGTTACAGTCATGGTGGTGGTGGAAGGAGAGATTAGGGATATGATGGTGGATTCCGCTACTCGAGAGGCTAAGGTTGTTCTGATGGAAACTGGAGAAACTAAAGAATGGTCAATTTGATCTGCTTCTTACGAAACTGTGTCTTTACACTAAATATGATTCTAGTTATCTAGGGTTTTTTATTTTCGCTACCAGTGCTCATTTTTTATCTATGTCATCCTTTGTGTCTTAGAAAACTTGGTGTGTTACTTGGTTGATCAAATTGAAAAGATGAAATGTCAAATCTAAATTTATTCTTTGTTAAAAAAATGCAAAAACATAAAACCCTAAACTAAAACCTAAACCCTATAAACGAAATGCTAAACCAAAACCTAAACCCCAAACCCTAAATCCCCTAAACCCAGCCCCTAAACCTTAAACCCTAAATGTTAAACCCTAAACCCTAAATCCTAAACTACAAACCCCAAAAAAAAACCCCTAAACCCTAAACCCCAAATCTTAAACCTTGTACTAATCCTAAACCCTAAACCCTAAACCTTAAACCCCAAACCTTAAACCTTATACTAATCCTAGACCCTAAACACTAATCCCTAATCGCTAAACTCTAAAAAGCTAAAAACATGAACCTAAGCTAAATAAAACCTCAAAATAAAATAAATAAATAAAATAAAACTAAAATAAAATAAAAAATATTATAAAATAAAAACATAAACTAAAACAAACCTAAACCTAAAAAAGAAAATAAAATAAAAATAAAACTAAATTAAGTTAAAATAAATAAAAACCTAAACTAAACTAAAAAAAATCAAAACCTAAATAAAATAAAAACTAAACCTAAAATAAAATTAAAATAAACTTAAATTAAAATAAAATAAAACTAAATAAAAAACCTAAACCTTAAACTAAAACCTAAAAAATATAACCTAAACCCTAAATAAAAAAAACTAAACCTAAAATAAAATAAAATAAACCTAAACCTAAACTAAAAAAAACCTAAAATTAAACCTAAAATAAAAACCTAAACCTACCTAAAAAAAAATAAAATAAAACCTAAACTTAAACCTTAAAATAAAAAATAAAGCATAAACATAAAAAATAAAACAAAATAATAACTAAACTGAAAAATAAAACTATACGTTAAAAATAACCTAAAATAAAAAACCTAAACTAAAATAAATAAACTAAAGTAGATAAAAATGAAAATAAATCTAAATAAATATAAAAATAAAATAAACTAAAATAAATTAATAAAATAAGCTAAATAAATATATACCTACTAGTTTACTTAGTTTAAAAAAACCACCAAACACTAAACCCTAAAACTAACACTAAATCCTAAGCCATAAACCCTAAACACTAAAACCCTATACCCTAAACCCTTACCTTAAATCCTAAACCATAAACCCTAAACCCTAAACCCTAAACCCTAAAACCTACAACCCTAAACCCCAAACCCTAAACCCTAAATCCTAAAAACTTAAAAACCTAAACCTAAATTAAATAAAACATAAAAATAAAATTAATAAAAGAACATAAACCTAAATAAAATAAAATAAAAATGTAAACTAAAATGTAAACCTAAACTTAAACCTAAACCTAAAAGAAAAATAAAATAAAATAAATAAAAACCTAAACTAAAAATAAATAAAATAAACCTAAAAATAAGAAACCTAAACAAAATAAAACCTAAACATAAAATAAAAATAAAATAAAATAAATAATATTAAAAAACTATATAAAAACATTAACCTAAAAAGTAAAACTAAAAATAAAACCTAAAATAAATAAAAATTAAAACCTAATCCCTAAACTAAAAAAAAACCTAAACCTAAAATAAACAAAATAAAATAAACCTAAACCTAAACTAAAATTAATGAAACTAAAATAAATAAAACCTAAAATAAACCTAAGAATAAAAAACCTAAATTAAATAATAACTATATGAAAATAAAATAAAATAAAAAATAAAATAAAATAAAAACTAAATATAATCCTAAACCTAAAAAATAAAACTTAAAAATAAATAAAAAATAAAACATAAACCATTAACTAAAAAAAAACCTAAACCTAAAATAAAAATGAAGTAAACAAAATAAAATAAACCTAAACTAAAATAAACTAAAAAAAATCTAAACCTGAACTAAATAAAATAAAATATAATAAAAATAAACCTAAATCTAAACAAAAAATAAAATGCCAAAAATAAAAAATCTAAAACTTAAACAAAAAAAAGAAATAAAAATAAAACTCAACTAAAAAATAAAGCTAAACCTAATCAAGAACCTAAAAAATAAACTAAAATAAATAAACTAAACTAAATAAAAATTAAAAATTAAAAATAAAATTGGCTAAAATAAATAAAAAATAATCTAAATAAACCTAAATCTATTTGTTTACTTAATTTTTTAAAAAAACCCTAAACCATAAACCCTAAACCCTAAAAACCCTAAAACCCAAAACCCTAAAAATAATAAACCCTAAATAAAACCCTAAACCTAAACCCTAAACTAAGTTCTAAACCCTAAACCCTAAAACCCTAAACCCTAAAACCCAAAACCCTAAACGCTAAACCCTAAACCCTAAACCTAAAAATAAAATATTTAAAATAAACCTAAATCTAAATAAAATAATAAGATAAAATAAAATAAAAACTTAAACTAAAACCTAAACCCAAACCTAAAAAAAACAAATAAACTAAAAAATAAAACTAAACTAAAAAATAAACATAAGCCTGAACCTAAACCTTAAAAATAAACTAAAATAAATAAACGTAAAATAAACTAAACTAAATAAAAATAAAAAATAATCCTAAATATAAATAACACATAAAAAATAAACTAAATATACTAAATAAACCTAAACCAACCATTTTACTTAATTTAAAAAAAACCTTAAACCATAAATCCTAAACCCTAAACCTTAAACCCTTAACACTAAACCCTAAACCTACAACCCTAAACATACAACCCTAAACCCTAAACCCTAAACCCTAAACCCTCAACCCTAAAAAACCCTAAATTCTAAACCCTAAACCCTAACCCTAAGCCCTCAACCCTAAAACCCTAAACCCTAAACACTAAAATAAACCTAAGCCCTAAAACATGATAAACCTAAACCTAAACCCTAAGAATGGGCAAAACCTTGATGGAAGGAACATCACTGTCAACCAAGCTCAATTTAGATCTGGCAGTGGAGGCAAAGGTGGAGGCCGCAGTTATCGTAATGGTGGTGGTGGATCTAGAGGAGCTGGTGGATGTGGAGGTGGTGGTTGGGGTAGTGGTGGTCATGGAGGTAAGAGGACTGACGGAGGTTACAACTATGGTGGTAGTGGAGGGGAGAGATTGGGGATATGATGGTGGATCCCACTACTCGAGATATCATGGTGGTTTTGATGGGAGCTAGAGAAACTGAAGAACGACTGATCTGATCTGCTGCTTATGGAATTGTGTCTTTACAGTAAAGATAGTTCTAGTTATCTAAGGTTTTTGATTTGCTCTATGGATGCTCATTTTGGTTCTATGTCATCGCTTGTGTCTTAAAAACTTGGTGTGTTACTTAGTTAATGAAATCAAAAAGAAGAAATGTTGAATATGAATTTGTCCTCTATTAAAATAATAAAAACCCTAAACCCGAAACCTAAAACCTAAACCCTAAACCCTAAACCCTAAAACCTAAAAACCCTAAACCCTAAACTGTAAACCATAAACCATAAAACCCTAAACCATAAACCTAAATGCTAAAACCTAAACTCTAAACCTTAAACCTATAACCCTAAACCCTAAACCCTAAACTCTAAACCCTAAACCCTAAGAATAAAAAACCTAGATAAAATAAACCTAAGAATAAAAAACCTAGATAAAATAAAAATTAAATAAACATAAAATAAAATAAAATAAAATAAAATAAAAATTAAATAAAAACCTAAACCTAAAAATAAACCTAAAATAAAACCTAAAAAGAAATAAAAAATAAAACTTAAATCCTAGACTAAAAAACCCTAAACATAAATAAAAATAAAATGAACAAAATAAAATGAACAAAATAAAATAAACTTAAACCTAAACTAAAATAAACTACACTAAAATAAATAAATCCAAAACATAAACCTAAAATAAACTAAACCTAACTCGTAAACTAGATAAAATATAATAAATTAAAAATAAACCTAAACATAACTAAATAAAAACTAAAACTAAAATAAATAAATAAAAACTAAACCTAAATAAAATAAAATTAAAAGTAAAATAGAAACATAAACTACAACTTAAACCTAAACCTAAACCCAAAAAATGAAAATAAAATAAAATAATAAAAAAAAAGTAAAATAAATAAAAACTTAAACTAAAATAAAAAAATTAAAAACCTAAATAAAATAAAAACTAAACTTAAAATAAAAATAAAAAACCCCAAAATAAAATAAAATAAAAACTAAATAAAAAACTAAAAATGAAAAATAAAACCTAAACATAAATAAAAAATAAAACCTAAACCCTAAACTAAAAGATAAAAAGCTAAACCTAAAATGAAATAAAATAAACCTAAACCTAAACATAAACTAAAATAAACTAAACTAAAATAAATAAAACCTAAACCTAAACCTAAAATAAATTAATCCTAAACCTAAACCAAAACTAAATAAAATAAATAAACCTAAAATAAACCTAAATGTAAATTAAAAAATAAAACCTAAAAATAAACCTAAAATAAAAACCTTAAACCTAAACCTACTATAATAAAATAAAAACCTAAACCTAAACATAAAAATAAAAAATAAAACCTAAACCAAAAAAGAAAATAAAAATAAAACTAAGGTAAAAAATAAACATAAACCTAAACCTATACCTTAAAAATAAACTAAAATAAAATAAATAAACCTAAATTAAATAAACTAAACTAAATATAAAAATAAACCAAAATCAAAATAAATAAAATAAATAAAAAATAAACTAAATAAACCTAAACCTACTAGTTTCCTTAATTTTAAACAATAAGAAAAATAAAAATAAAAGACCTTACCTCTAAACCCTAAACCCTAAAATTAACCCTAAACCTATAACCCTAAACCTCAAACCCTAAACTGTAAAACTAACACTAAACCATAAGCCCAAATCGTATAACCCTAAACCTACAACACTAAACTCTAAACCCTAAATCAGAAATAAATAAATCCTAAATCTAAACCCTAAACCCTAAAAAAATAAATAAATAATAAAACCCAAACATTAAACCCTAAACCCTAAACAAACCCTAAACCCTAAATTTTAACCAAACATAAACTATAAAATTCTAAACCCTAATCCCTAAACCCTAAACCTTAAACCTAAATCTAAACCCTAAAACCTACAACCCTAAACCCTAAACCCTAAACCTTAAACCCTAAACCCTAAACCTAAACCTTAAACCCTAAACCTAAACCCTTAAAACTTAAACCTAAACTTAATAAAACCTAAAAATAAAATAAATAAAAAACCTAAACCTAAATAAAATATAAAAAAATTATATTAAATAAAAACCTAAACTAAAACCTAAACCTAAAAATAAAATAAAATAAAAAATAAAAACTAAACTAAATATACATCAATAAAAACCATAACTAAACTAAAAAATAAAATAAACCTAAAAATAAGAAAATCTAAATAAAATATAAATGAAATGCAAGATAAATATAGAATAAAATAAAAACTAAATAAAAACCTAAACCTAAAAAATAAACCAAAAAATAAAACCAAAAAATAAATAAAAAATAAAACCTAAACCATAGACTAAAATAAAAAAATATAAACATAAAATAAATAAAATAAAATAAACCTAAACCTAAACTAAAATAAACTAATTTAAATAAATAAAACTTACACTTAAACTTAAATTAAACTAAACCTAAACAAAATAAAATAAACTAAAAATAAACCTAAACCTAAACTAAAAAATAAAACCTAAAAATAAACCTAAAATAAAAACCTAAAACCTAAACCTAAAAAAATAAAATAAAAACCTAAACCTAAACCTAAAAATAAAAAAATCAAACTGAACCTAAAAAAAAAAACTAAACTAAAAAATAAACATAAACTTAAACCTAAACCTAAAAAATAAACTAAAATAAAAATGTAAATTAAAATAAATAAACTTAAAATAAATAAACTAAATTAAATAAAATAAAAAATTAACCTAAAAAATTAAAATATAAAATAAATTAGATTAAATAAATAAATAAAAGCTACATAAACAAAAAACTATTTATTTTCTTAATTTAAAAAAACCCTAAACCTAAACAAATCCTAAACCCTAAACCCTAAACCCTAAACCCTAAACAAAACCTAAAATAAACCTAAACCAACCCTAAACCCTAAATAAATAAATAAATTTTAAAAAACCTAACTAAAACCCTAAACCCTAAACCTAAACCTAAACCTAAAACCCTAAACCCTAAACCCTAAACAAAACTCAACCCTAAATCTAAACCCTGCCCTAAAACCCATAACCCCAAACCCCAAACCTAAACCTTAAACTAAAACCTAAACCCTAAACCTAAAAAAATAAAACCTAAAATAAAATAAATAAAAGAACCTAAACCAAAATAAAATAAAATAAAACATAAACTAAAGCCTAAACATAAACCTAAACCTAAATGTAAGCCTAAAAAGAAAAAAAACCTAAAATAAAATAAAATAAATAAAAACCTAAACTAAACTAAAAAAATTAAAAACCTAAATAAAATAAAAACTAAACCTAAAATAAAAATAAAATAAAGCAAAATTAAGATAAATTAAAATTAAATAAAAACCTAAACCTACAAAAACCTTAAACTATAACCTAAAAAAATAGAGCCTAAACCTTATATTAAAAAAAACCTAAACCTTAGATAAAAATGGAATATAGCTAAACCTAAACTAAAATAAATAAATCTTAAACCCAAACCAAAACTAAACTAAACCTATAGGTAAAGCTAAACTAAATAAAATAAAATAAACTAAAAATAAACCTAAACCTAAACTAAAAAATAAAACCTAAAAAAACCTAAAGTAAAAACCTACAACATAAATCTAAGAAAATAAAATGAAAACGTAAACCTAAACGTAAAAATAAAAAATAAAACCAAAACCTAAAAAGTAAAATAAAAATAAAAATAAAAATAAAACTAAACTAAAAAATAAACCTAAATAAAAAACCTTAACTAAAATAATAAAACTAAAATAAAAAAAATAAACATAAATAAAAATAAATAATAAAAGAAACTAAAATAAATAAAAATAAACTACATAAACTAAATAAACCTAAACCTACCTTTTACTTAAAAAACCATAAACCCTAAATCCTAAACCCTAAACCCTAAACCCTAAACCATAAACCTACAACCCTAATCCCTAAAGCTTAATAAACCCTAAACCCTAAACCCTAAACCCTAACCCTTAATCCTAAACGCTAAACCCTAACTCTAAATCCTAAACTAACCATAAACCCTAAACCTTAAACCATAAAAAGCTAAAAACCTAAACCATAACAAAATAATACCTAAAATAAAATAAATAAAAAGACCTAAACCAAAATAAAATAAAATAAATAAAAGAAATAAAACCTAAACTAAAACCTAAACCTGAACCTAAACCTTAAAAGAAAATAAAAACTAAACTTAAATAAAATAAATAGAAACCTAAACTAAACTAAAAAAACAAAATGCCTAAATAAAATAAAAAACTATACCTAAAATAAAATAAATTAAAATCAAAATAAAAATCTAAAAAAATAAAAATAAAATTAAATAAAAAAAATAAAAAACAAAATAAACTAAAATAAATAAAAAATAAACTAAATAATCATAAACCTATAAGTTTACATAATTTAAAAAAAAATCCCTAACCCTAAACCTTAAACCCTAAACCCTAAACCCGAAATCCTGATCCAACAACCCTAAACTGTAAACCCTAAAACACTAAACCCTACACCATAAACCCTAAACTATCAACCCTAATCCCTAAACCTTAAAAAACCCTAAACCTCAAACCCTAAACCCTAAACCCTAATCCTAAACCCTAAACCCTAAATGCCAAACTCTAAACTCTAAACCCTAAACTAACCCTAAACCCTAAACCTTAAACCAAAAAAAAGCTAAAAACCTAAACCATACAAAATAATACCTAAAATAAAATAAATAAAAAGTCCTAAACCAAAATAAAATAAAATAAATAAAAGAAATAAAAACCTAAACTAAAACCTAAACCTGAACCTAAACCTTAAAAGAAAAAAAAACTAAACTTAAATAAAATAAATAGAAACCTAAACTAAACTAAAAGAAAAATACCTAAATAAAATAAAAAACTAAACCTAAAATTAAAATAAAATAAACTTAAAATAAAATAAAATAAAAACAAAATAAAAACCTAAAAAAAATAAAAATAAACCAAAAAATAAAAAGCAAAATAAACTAAAATAAATAAAAAATAAACTAAATAATCCTAAACTTATAAGTTTACATAATTTTTAAAAAAAAAACACTAACCCTAAACCCTAAACCTTAAACAATGAATCCTAAACCTACAACACTAAACCGTAAACCCTAAATCCTAAAACCTTAAACCTTACATCCTAAACCCTAAACCCTAAACCCTAAATCGTAAGCATAAACCCTAAACCCTAAAAACCTAAAAACCTAAACCTAAACTAAATAAAACTGAAAAAATAAATAAATTAAAACCTCGATAAAATAAAAGAATAAAATAAAATTAAAACCTAAACTAAACCTAAACTTAAGCTTAAAATAAAATAATATAAAAAATAGAAATTAAAAAAATAAATAAATAAAAAATCTAAACTAAACTAATAAAATAAAATAAACTTAAAAATAAAAAAAACCTAAATAAAATAAAAACTAAAAAAAAAAAAATAAAATAAACCTAAAATAAAATAAAATAAAATTAAATAAAACCTAAACCTAAAGATAAACCTAAAAATAAAACCTAAAAAATAAATAAAACCCAAACCAAACTAAAAAAAAACTTAAACCTAAAATAAAAAAAATAAAATAAATCAAAACATAAACTAAAATAAACTAAGCTAAAATAAATAAAACATAAACCTAAACCTAAAATGAACTAAACTTAAACCCCAAACAAAATAAAATAAAATAAACTAAAATAAACTAACTTAAACTAAAAAAAATAAACCTAAAAATAAACCTAAAATAAAACCTAAAACCTAAACCTAAAAAAATAAAATAAACCTAAACCTAAAATAAAAAATAAAGCTTAAACCTAAAAAATGTAAAAAAGAATAAAAAAAATAAACAAAACCTAATATATAAACTAAAATAAAAAACCTAAAATAAATGAACTAAACTAAATAAAAAATAAACTAAATAAAATTAAAAATTAAATGAACTTAAATAAATAAAAAATAAACTAAATAAACCTAAACCTACTGGTTTTCTTAATTTTTTATTTAAAAAAATTCCTAAACCCTAAACCCTAAAACCTAAACCCTAAACCCTAAGCCCTCAATCCTAAACCCTAAACCCTAAACCCTAAACCTAACCTAATGTAACTAAATAAATTAAAAAAGAATCCTATACCCTAAAATCGAATAAACCTAAACCTAAACCTAAATCCTAAGAATGAGCATAACCTTGATGGTGAACATCACAACCACGCCACCCAGATGGAGGAGAAAGTGGAGGCGACAGTTATCACAGTGTTGGTGGGCGATCTGGAGGTGTTGGTGGGATGGAGGTGGCAGTTATAGAGGCATGTGGATTGACGGAGGTTACAACCATGGTGGTGGCAGGGGAGATTGGGATAAGATGGCATCCTAGTGAGGGTGGTTTTGATGGGAACTAATCAAACTATGGAATGCCCGATCTGATCTGTTGCTTATGAAACTTTATCTTTATAGTAGAGATAAATCTAGTTATCTAGGATTTTTAATTTGCTCTATGCGTGCTCATTTTTGATCCATGTCATCGCCTGTTTCTTAGAAAATTTTGTGTTGGTTACTAAATTAGAAAAGAAGAAATGTTGAATCTGAATTTGTTCTTTATTAAAATAACAAAAACCCAAAACCCTAAATGTAAACCTTAAACAATAAACCCTAAACCATAAACCCTAAAACCTTAAGCCCTAAACCTAAACCCTAAACCATAAAACCTAAACCCCAAACCCTAAACCTTAAACCCTAAACCCTAAACCCTAACCCTAGCCCTAAACCTTAAACCCTAAACCCTAAACCCTAAACTATAAACCTTGAATAACTAAATATTAAAACTCTAAACCTAAACCTAAACTTAACCTAAACCCCTAATAAAACTAACCCTAAACACTAATCCCTAAACCCTAAAACCTAAAAACATAAACCTAAAGCATAAACACTAAACCCAAAACCTAAACCGTAAACCCTAAACCCTAACCCTAAACCCTAAATCCTAAAACCCTAAACCCTTAAACCATAAAACATAAACCCTAAACCATTAACCTTAAACCCTAATAACCCAAAAATTTTAACTTAAACTAAATATAACCTAAAAATAAAAATAAATAAAAAACATAAACCTAAACCTAAAAATAAAATAAAATAAACTAATAAAAATAAACTAAATGAAATAAATAAAAAAATAAATTAAACTAGAAATAATAAAATAAACTTAAGAATAAAAAAAAACAAAAAATAAGAATAAAATAAACTTATAATTAACCTAGAAGAAACTAAAATAAAAAATAAATAAGAACCTAAATCTAAAAAAATAAACCTAAAATAAAACATATAAATAAACAAAAAATAAAACATAAACCCTCAACTAAAAAAAAACCTAAACCTAAAATAAAAATAAAATAAACAATATAAAATAAACCTAACCCTAAACTAGAATAAACTAAACTAAAATAAATAAAACCTAAACTTAAACCTAAAATAAATTAAACCTAAACCCTAAACTAAATAAAAGAAAATAAATAAAAAATAAACGTGAACCTAAATTAAGAAATAAAGCCTAAAAATAAACATAAAATAAAACCCTAAAACCTAAAATAAATAAAACCTAAACTAAAAATTTAAAAAAAACCTAAACCTAAATATAATAAAAAAATAAAATAAAATAAAAATAAAACTAAATTAAAATAAAATAAATAAAACCAAAATTTAATAAAAAAATAAAACTAAAGAAAATAAAAACTAAAGCTAAAATAAAATAAATTAAATTAAAATAAAAAAAAATAAAAAAATAAAACCTAAACCTAAAAAATAAAACCTAAAAATAAATAAAAAATAAAACCTAAACCCTAAACTAAAAAAAAACCTAAATCTAAAATAGGAATAAAATAAACCAAAACCTAAGCTAAAATAAATAAAACTAAAATAAATAAAACCAAAACTTAAACCTAAAATAAACTAAACTTAAACCTAAACTTAAACTAAATAAAATATAATAAACCAAAAATAAATTTAAACCTAAACTAAAAAATAGAACCTAAAAATAAACATAAAATGAAAACCTAAAAGCTAAACCTAAGTAAATAAAATAAAAACCTAAACCTAAACAAAAAAATAAAAATAAAACCTAAACCTAAATAACAAAATAAAATAAAACTAAAGAAAAAATAAACATAAACCTAAACCTAAACCTAGAAAATAGACTAAAATAAAAAACCTAAACTAAAATAAATAAACCTTAATTAAAGAAGCTAAACTAGATAAAATATAATTAAACCAAAATCAAAATAAAAAATAAAATAAAATAAAATAAATAAAAAATAAACTAAAAAAAGCTAAACATTCCAGTTCACTTAATTTTAAAAAAAATTTTAAAAAAAAAATCCTACCCCTAAACTCTAAATTTAACCCTAAACTTGCAACCCTAAACCCTAAAACTAACCCTAAACCCTAAACCTTAAACCTACAACCCTAAACCTAAAACATTAAACCCTAAACCATAAACTAAAAAAAATTTTACAAAAAAACCCTAACCTTAACCCTAAACCTTAAACCCTTAACCTACAACCCTAAAGCCTAAACCTTAAATCCTAAGCCCTAAATCCTAAAACCTTTACTTTAAACCCTAAACCCTAAACCCTAAAACATACAAACCTAAACCGTAAACCCTAAACCTATGCCCCAAACCCTAAACACTAAACCCTAAACCCTAAATCATAAAAACCAAAAAACCTATACCTAAACTAATTGAAACCTAAAAATAAAATGAATAAATATACCTAAACCTAAATTAAATAAAATAAAATAAAAAACTTAACTAAAACCTAAACATAAACCCAAAAATAAAATATAATAACAATTAAAATTTAAATTAAAATAAAATAAATAAAAACCTAAATTAAACTAAAAAATAAAATAAACCTAAAAATAAAAAAACCTAAATAAAATAAAAACTAAACGTAAGATGAAATGAAAATAAACCTAAAATAAAATAAAATAAAAATTGAGTAAATACATAAACTTAAAAAATAAACCTAAAAGTAAATAAAAATAAAACTAAATAAAAATAAAAATAAAATAAATAAAGAAACCTAAACCTAAATATAATAAAATTTAAAATAAAATAAAAACATAAACTACAACCTAAATATGAACCTAAACCCAAAAAGAAAAAAAAATCAAAAATAAAAACTAAATTAAACTAAAATAAATAAAACCTAAACTAAATAAAAAATAAAAAATCTAATATAAAATAAAAATTAAACTAAAATAAAAATAAAATTAACCTAAAATAAAATAAAATAAAACTAAAAAACCTAAACTAGTAAATAAACCTAATAGTAAACTTAAAATAAATAAAAAATAAAGCCTAAACCTAAACCCTAAACTAAAATAAACCTAAACCAAAAAAATAAAAATAAAATAAAGAAAATAAAATAAACCTAAACCTAAAATAAACTAAACCTAAACTTAAACCTAAACTAAAAATTAAAACCAAAAAATAAACCTAAAATAAATACTAAAACTTAAACCTAAAAAAAATAAAATAAAAATCCTAAACCTAAACCTAAAATAAAAATAAACCTAAACCTAAAAAAAAAAAATAATAAAAAATAAAACTCACCTAAAATGTGAACCTAAACCTAAACCTTAAAAAATAAACTAAAGTAAAAAACCTAAACTAAATAAAAATAAAAAATTAATCTAAATAAAAATAAAAAATAAAGTAAACTAAAATAAATAATAAATAAACAAAATATACCAAACAAACCTAAACCACTGGTTTACTTAATTAAAAAATAATCTTAAACCCTAAACCCTAAACCTACAACCCTATACCCTAAACCCTAAACCCTAAAAAACCCTAAACCCTAAACTCTAAACCCTAAAATACTCAAAACCCTAAACATGAAACCCTAACACTAAACCCTAAACCCTAAAAGCATAAAGCCTAGAACCTTAAACCTTAAACATTAAACTTAAACCCTAAACCCTAAACCTAAACCCTAAACCCTAAACACTAAACCTAATCCCTAAACCCTAAAACCAAAACCTTAAACCTAAACCTAAAGTAACTAAATAAATTTAAAAAATAAAACTAAATCCTAAAGCTTAATAAATAGAAACCTAAACCTAAACCTTAAGAATGGAACCTGACGGCAGAACATCACCAAGTTCGCCTAGATCCGTGGTGGAGGTGAAGGCAGGTGGTGAATAGTGGTTAGGTCTAGTGGATATGGAGGTGGTGGTTGGAGCAAGGGTGGTTATGGAGGAGGAGGAGCATGGAGGTTTGGTGGTGGCGTGAGGGAGACATGGGGATATGATGGTGGATCCCTACTGAGAGCGGTTGTTTTGATGGGAACCGGAGAACTGAAGAATGGTGGATCTGACTACTACTTATGGAACGCTTTTATAGAGATAAGTTATCTAGGGTTTTGATTTACTCTATGCATGCTCTTTTGATCTATGTTGCCACTTGTGCCTTAGAAAACTTATTGTGCTACTCGATTAATGAAATAAAAAAAGAAATGTTGAATCTAAATTTGTTCTCTATTAAAGAAAACTAAAACCTAAACCTAAACTAAAGCTAAACCTTAAACCTAAAACCTAAACTCGATAATTTACTGTTTCTGCGGTTTGAACCTTTGTTGATCATTTTGAATGGGACTTTTTGGTTTTTGTTTATTGGTGATTGCCTTTGGCCCCCTTTTGTGTGGTTGTTTTGTCTTTTGGCAATTTATACTAGCTGTAGCTTATGTTTCCTTCAATTGATGGTTTCATTGCTGAGCTATTTAGTCATTTGTGGTTGCTCACCCTGACTTGGCTTGGTGACTACTTATTATTGGGACTTTGGCTTGAGGGCTCCTATCTTGGTTTTGTTGGCTATTTCTCAATTACTTGACATTGATCTAGTGTTCGTTGATGGCTGCTTTTAGTTTTCCCTAGTTTAAAGCTTGGATGGGTGTTTGGTTAATGGCTGTTGTTGGTGTTTTGACTTTGTTCTAGCCTTTCTCTATGTTATTGTGATTAGTCTGTTGTGGTTTTTGTCTGGTGGTTTAGCTACTAGCTATTGTTGGTTGGTTGGTTTTTGTTTAATGTTGATGGTTCTAGAACTCTATGGATTGCTGGGTTTGGATGTTTACTTGTATCAGGTATGCTAGCTATGATGGCTTTGATGTTACTCATGTCTTCTCTCTGGTTGGTAGCATTACATATGATTTTAACCCTTCTCTATGGACTTATGTAACTGCTATGATGGCTTTGATGTTACTCATGTCTTCTCGGTTGGTAGCATTACATATGATTGTAACCCTTCTTTATGAAGTTTGGATGCTCATATGTATTGTTGCCCCTTGAGATGATCCTAACTAAGCTTGAGCCTTTTCTTTCTAAGCCCTCTCCTTTTCCTCTCTTTATATCATTTTAGCTATGACTTTGCCTTTGTAGTGTTTAGATTTTTTTACAAGTTGGAACTTTATAGAGGGAATGGTCATTGCTAAGTTAACCCAAGTGATAGGATATTGCTTATCCCGCTTTTTTAAATGAATCATGAAAAACTCATCCTTTTACTATTTTAGGATTTGTTTGTCTTACTCTATGTATTTTTCTTATGCCTTTTAGGCATTATATTTGCTATATTATTTTCTTTTCTTTTTCTATTGTACTTAGATGGGGGTTTAACTCTCTAAATTTCTTGTAGCTCTAAGAGAAGTAGAATTTTTGAGCTTTACCCCCTTTTAAGGACATTGTATCTTTTCCTTTTATGGTAATAAAATTCTAACATTCCCAAAAAAATACCTTAAACCTTAAACAACCATAAACAGAAAACCCAAAAACCTAAACCCTAAACTTTAAAACCCTAAACCCTAAACCTTAAACTAACCCTAAACCAAAAAGCTTAAACATTAAACCCTAAATGCTAAACCATAAACCTTAAACCTAAACCCTGAACCCTAAAAGCATAAAACCTAAAATCTTAAACCCTAAACCCTAAACCCTAAACCACAAACCCTAAACCTAAACCTAAAGTAACTAAATGAATTAAAAAAACCTAAACCTTACAACCCAATAAACCTAAACCAAAAACTAAACCTTAAGAATTGACAAACCTAAAGGAAGATCACCATCAACCGTGCTCCTAGATCTGGAGGTGAAGGTGGAGGCAATTACTAGGGTGGTGGGGGATTTGGAGGTGGTTATGGGAGGAGCAACGGAGGTTACAACCATGGTAGTGGTGGAGGGAGAGATCAGGGATATGATGATGGATCCCACTACTCAAGAGGTCAGGTTGGTTCTGATGGGAACTAGAGAAACTAAAGAATGACAGATCCGATCTGTTACTTATGGAACTATATCTTTACAATAAAGATGGTTCTAGTTATCTAGGGCTTTTGATTTTCTCGATGCGTGCTCATTTTTTATCTATGTCATCGCTTGTATCTTAGAAATCTTGGTCGATGAAATCGAAAAGAAGAAATGTTGAATAAAAATTTATTCTTTATTAAAAAAATAAATAACCTAAACCCTAAACTAAAACTTGAACCTTAAACCCTAAACCCTAAACTTAAAATCGTAAACCCTAAACCCTAAAACCCTAAACCCTAATCCCTAAAATGCAATCCCTTAACCCTAAACCTTAAACCATAATCCCTAAACACTAAAATCAACAACCCTAAACCCTAAACCCTAAACCCAGCTAAACCCTAAACCCTAAACCCTAAACCCTAAACCCTAAACCTTAAAAACCTAAAAACCTAAACCTAAACTAAATAAAACCTAAAAATAAAATAAAAAAAAACCTAAATCTAAATAAAATAAATACCTAAACTAAAACCTAAACCTAAACCTATACCTAAAACTAAAATAAAATAAAAAATAAAAATTAAATTAAAATAAAATTAATAAAAACCTAAACTAAACTAAATAAAATAAAATAAGCCTATGAATAAAAAACCATAAATAAAATAAAAAAATAAACATAAAATAAAATAAAATATACCTAAAATAAAATAAATAAAACATAAACCTAAGAAATAAACCTAAAATAAAAAACCTAAACCCTAAACCAAAAAATAAAATAAAATAAACAAAATAAAATAAACTTAAACTTAAACTAAAATAAACTAAACTAAATCAAATAAAACCTAAACCTAAACCTAAACTAAATAAAATAAAATAAACTTAAAATAATTCTAAACATAAAGTAAAAAATAAAAAAACTAAGAATAAACCTAAAATAAAATGAAAACCTAAACCTAATAAAATAAAATAAAACCTAAACCTAAACCTAAAATAAAAAAACCTAAACCTAAATAATAAAATAAAAAATAAAACTCAACAAAAATAAACCTAAAGCTAAACCTAAACTTAAAAATAAATTAAAACAAAAAACATAAACTAAAATAAAGAAACTAAACTAAATAAAAAATAAAATTAAACTAAATAAAATTAAAAAAAAGAAACTAAAATAAATAAAATAAACTAAATAAACATAAACCTAACTTTTAATTTTTAAAAAAATCTATAAACCCTAAATCTTAAACCCTAAACCCTAAACCCTAAACCCCAAACCTACAACCCTATACCCTAAACCCTAAACCTTAAGCCCTAAAAGCATAAACCCTAAAACCCTAAACCTAAAACCTTAAACCCTAAACCCTAAACCCTAAGCCTTAAACCCTAAAACCTAACCCTAAACTCCAAACCCCAAACCCTAAATCTAAACCTAAAGTAAATAAAGAAACTAAAAATTGAACCCAAACCTTAAAACCTTATAAACCTAAACCTAAACCTAAAACCCTAAGAATGATATATCCTTTTGATAGAGGTTGAGATTATTTCTTGTTGGTACTGTTGAGATTTAGTTTCTTGCTAGTTTTGGTGGCTCTCTCCTCTTGTTGGTCTCCTATTGTCTTTGTTTTAGGATGGCCTGGTGATTGGTAGGCTTCAGAGCTTGGTTGTTTGCCTTTTCCCCTAGCCTCTATTTTTTTCAGAGGTTTATTTGTTGGTGGTTGCTTGATGGTGGTTTTTCTAGCCTTTGGTTTTGGTTTTGCTATCCGCATCATATTATTGGTGGGCCTGGTTGTGGACTTTTTTCCTTCTTGGGTTGAGTTTACACTCTCTGGAGTTGTTACATGCCATCTAGTTTTTGTTCCCTTTTTTGTTGGTTTTTTGAAGTTTTTTGTGGTGTTTGCCTGTTGGTTGGATGGCCCATTGGCTTGTCATTTCTTTCTATTGTGGGATGAACCTGTATGTAGCTTTGGCTATTCTTAGCTCTATTACTATTTCTACTAATTCCTATCGCTATGGTTGGCTAGGTGGCCTTGATGGCTACCTAGTCATATTGTTGGTTGGATCCAGAATTTTGGTTCTTTAGCTTTGGTCTTTATTTATTTTGGGTGGTTTTGATGGTATTTGCTTTTGGCTATTCATGTTTGGTAGGTTTCTTTGCTCTAGTTTTGATGGCTAGTTAGTTTTATTTAATCCCAATGATAGATCGAACTTGGTGAGCTTTTGGTGGTTATTTGGTTTAATTGAGGTAAGTTGGTTATGATGGTTTGGGATGTTTCCCCTATTATCCTTTAGGTTGGTAGCATAATATGTAATTTTAACCCTTCTTATGAAGTTTGGATGCTCACATATCCTATTTCCCCTTAAGAAGAATATGACTAGTCTGATTATCAAAGATTTTATCATTTTGTTTCTGTGTACTTAGCTTGTCCTTATTTCTAGTTGTTTATCCCTATCTTAAGTTCTTTGGGTTTGTGGGTTTTAATATAGGTGGTTTGTGCATCTCTTAGAAGATTTTCGAATATAAAAGGTTCGGCTGTCCTTCTTGGAATTTGGTGTTGTTTCCTTATGCTTTTTTTTCTTTTCTTTATTTTTCTTTAGTTTTCTTGTAATAGGAAGGAAAGTTATTTTTTTAGGCAAATTGTAGCTCTTTGAGTAGTAGTTTAGAGATTTATCCCCTTTAAGGACCTTGTATCCCTTTCTTTTTGGCAAAAAAATTCTCCCACTTTTAATTTTTAAAAAAACCCTAAGAATGGGCGAACCTTGATGGCGTGAACATCACCATTAACTGTGCTTACTAGATCTAGTGGTGGAGGCAAAGGGAGGTGGCGCTTATAGTGGTGGTGGATCTAGGTGTAATGGTGGTGGTGGTCTGAGAGTGGTGGAGGTGGGAGGAGCAAAGGTTACCATGGTGGAGGGAGACATTGGGGATATGATGGTGAATCCTGCTACTTGAGAGGCCAGGGTGGTTTTGATGGGAACTGGAGAAACTAAAAAATAACTAATCTGATCTGCTACTTATGGAACTGTCTTTACAATAGAGAGGGTTCTAGTTATCTAGAGTTTTTGATCTACTCTATGTGTGCTCATTTTTTATCCATGTCATCACATGTTACTTAGAAAACATGGTGTGTTAATTGGTTGATGAATTCAAATAGAAGAAATGTTGAATCTAATTTTGTTCTTTATTAAAAAAATAACCAAAAACCCTAAACCCTAAATTAAAACTCAACCAAAACCTAAAACCTAAACTAAAACATTAAATCCTACAACATAAAACCCTAACTAAAACCCTAAACCCTAAACCCAAAAAAATAAAAAATAAAAAAAACCCTAAACCCTAAAACCCTAAACCAAAACACTAAACTAACTAAACCTAAATAGCTAAAACTAAACCTAAACTAAATAAAACCTAAAAATAAAATAAATAAAAAAACTAATCAAAAATATGATAAAAAATAAAATTAAATAAAAACATAAACTAAAACCTAAACTTAAACCTAAATAGAAAATAAAAAATAGAAACTAAACTAAATTAAAATTAATAAAATTCTAAACTAAGCTAAAAAAAAAACCTAAATAAAATAAAAATTAAACCTCAAAAAATAAAATAAACCTAAAATATAATAAAATATAAACTAAATAAAACCTACTAAAAAATAATCCTAAAATAAATAAAAAAGAAACCTAAACCTAAACTAAAATAAACCTAAACCAAAATAAAAATAAAATAAACTTAAACCTAAACTAAAATTAACTAAACTAAAATATATAAAACCTAAACCTAAACCTAAAATAAACTAAACCTACACCTAAACCTAAACTGAATAAAATAAAATAAACTAATAATAAAACCTAAAAATAAACCTAAAATAAAAACCTAAAACTTAAACCTAAAAAAAAAAACTAAAACCTAAACTTAAAAATAAAAAAATAAAATCTAAACCAAAAAAATAAAATAAAAATAAAAATTAACTAAACAAATAAACCTATACCTAAATGTAAACCTGAAAAATTACTTAATTTAACAAAACTAAAAAATAAAAAAATATAAGAATAAAAAAACCCTAAACCCTAAACCAAAAACCCCAAACCATAAACGTTAAAACCTAAACCCTAAAACCTAAGCCCTAAAACCCTAAACCCTAAACATTAAACCCTAAACATTAAACAACAACCCTTCCTTAGAATCTCTCTCCAACTCACACCGATCTAAATTGATGACAACTACTTGTTTAGTTTGCATCCTATGGAGATTAGTAGTATTCACAAGCATGAACACCGATGTTGTTGGTCTTGAAAACACCAGTTTTCAGCATTGTTAGCCTATTATTAAGTCTGATCTTGTTGATTCTATCGTTGATTTTTTTTGATGGAAATCCTTTACCTAAATATTTTTCAAGCACCTCCATTGTTCTCATTCCAAAAATTAATAATCAATCTGATTTCAAACCTATGCCTTTGCACCTTCTATCATAAACTCATTATTAATGCCAATAATTAGTCTTCTGCCTAAAATTATTTCCCCAATCAAACTGCCTAGTAAGGTAGACCTATATCCAACATTCTTCTAGCCAAGAGATGATTCATGACATTGACGCTTCTACTAGAGGTGGTAACATCCTTTTCAAACTAGACATCTCTAAAGCTTTTGACAACCTCTCTTGGAATTTCCTCTTCCAAATTCTTCATCTATTTGGTTATTCTGACTATTTTATTCTCCTCATTAAAAACTATATTACCAATGTTTGGTTCTCCGTTATCATGAATGGTGAGACCCAAGGTTTTTTTCCCTTCGATGCATGGTTTGAGATGGAGATCCCTTATCTCCCTCTTTTATTATGCTTTGAATATCTTTAGGAGCCTTAATGATCTTTTCAACAATAATCCTAGCATGTTTTTTAGAACTCAGGTGGTCTTTCTGTCTCTCATCTTAGTTTTGTTGATGACTTCATAATCTTTTGCAATACCTCTATTCATCACATTTAAAACTATTAAGAATCTTTTAAATAAATTTGGTAATGAAAGTGGTCTCCTTCTTAAGGAAGGTAAAAGTTGTTTCATTCCTTCCTCTAAAATCTCTAGTAATAGGATCAACCAAATCTTGAGAATTACTAATTTTCAGCAATAACAACTTCCTATTAAATATCTTGGTGCTCTGCATTTTAAAGGTCAGAAAAGATCACATCTCTTTGATGAGCTAATCCAAAAAATCTCAAATAAAATTTCTGTTTGGGAATTCCATTTTTTCTCATTTGGTGGTAGGCTCACTTTGATTAAGAGCACCCTTAGCTTCATGCTTTTATATCTCATTCAAACCATTGTGATGACCAATTCTACCATTAATAGAATTGAGCGCCTCCTTAACAAATTCTTCTAAAAGAATGCATTGGACCTCTTGGTATAAAAGTTGTGGCACTCTTGTTGAAGGTGGTCTTGGATGTAAGCCAAGGAAGCTATGCTTTTCCTATAAACTTTGGAGGAATTTTGAGCACTCTAATTTCATGACCGCCAAATACTGTGGTAAACACCATCTCATTTGCCCTATAAAGGAGACTCTCCTTTGGAAAAGACTTTGTTCCATAAAATGGGATGCCAAATCATTAATATCTTTGGGATTAACTAACCTCTTTGGCAAGATAATTGACCGAGGGTCCATGAGGATTTACTTTCTACCCACTCCACTACTACTATTAAAGTGAACTCTTAAATAATATAAATAACAATTTACCGAAATTCTCTCTTTAAATAAGCTCACTAATATTCCCTATCACTCCTAAAAATCATGATCGATCCTTTAAGCTTTCAAAATGGTGATTTCAACCTAAAATTGTTTGGATTCAAAAGAAGCTCATGATTTCTCCAATGTGTTTTCAAACTAATAACACTATTCCTATTTCTTATTTTCTAACTTGGCATATTTTGAAAAACTTCATCCTGACTCCTTGATGTGGAGTAAAGGTTTTACTTACCTTCAAACTATACCTTTCACATTGAGAATGTGAATCATGTTTTGTTAATGGAGCCATTACTTCCAAACTATTTGGTATGATGATCTCTTTAACATTGTCAAATTCAATGGCTCCTTAACTTTATACCAACTTCTTGAAGTTTATTTTGAAAACACTATTAAAGGCTACATTAAACATAAACTTATCACTTATTTGGTTCAACGGATGGACAAAATGATAATACATATTCCTAAACCACATAAGGATAATTTCTAATTAAAAATAAAATCAACTTGTTTAATGCCAATTTAATTAACTACAATCAATTCAAAGGCTCTAAATTTGGCCAATAAACTGGTTTTAACTTATCGATCAACCCATCTATAAAGACAAGATTATTTATTGGGCAAAACCTCATAATACTATTAAAATTAACAGATGGCTCTGCTCTCAAAATTCTTCCTATGTGGTGGCATCTTTAGAAACCTTAATGGTAAAGTCCTATGTGCTTTGCTTATCCCCTAATACTTGCTCTATTCTTTTCTAAACTTTACAAAGCTAAGATTTGTCTTCAAAGGTTGGCTCAATATTTGATTGAGGTGGATGCCTATTGATCTTTAACTTCCACCAATAAAATACATAATTGTACTATCTTCTTGCGCATGAGCTCTCCTTTCTCAACTTTATTTTAAAATCACTCATGTATGGCATGAGGGTAAACAACTACCCCAAATTAGATTAGATGGCATAAAATTCTTTGATCATCATACACTTCTAAACATTTGTGTGGTTTGGTTAATTTAGACAATACCGACCCTTACCTCAAAAAATTAATCCATCCTATTGGATTGGCCTATTATATTACCTATTTAACTGCATGATCAACTTCTATTTTGTGTTGTTGTTTCTCTGGACTTTGCTGATGCATCTTATTGGTTATTTGTTGATCTTTGTGGCATCTGTTATTGGTTTAATTACCCTAACCTTATTTGGGGTCTTACTGCTTATGCTATTTCCACTTAATGGTCGATTAATTACTTCTTGATTTCCATCCACCTATTTATGTTATGGGATTACGCTAGCTTTTATGTGTCTTGATGGATTTCAAAGATGGCTTTGCTTTGAACCATTCTCGACTCTATGTTATTCCACTACTTTTTATTCAATTTTCCTATGGTGGGTGCAATATATGTTTTCTTTTTATATGAATTTTGGTGTCTATTGCTTTGGGGTTGGTTTTCGATTGCTTTTGCTAACCTCACCTCAACCTTAAGGAGAAAGCAAATACCTTGTTATTATTGTCTTTTATAGGATTGGACTTATAATGATTTCCTTCTCCGCTTACTAAGGATGTTAGTTTAACGCAAGCGCTTCCTTGTCTTAAGGATTTCAATGATGGCTTCCTTTTGAACTTTTTTTGTGTCTATGTTGCATCACTATTTTTTATTTGCTTTTCCTATGGTGGGTCCAATAATTATATTGTTGTTTTATTTGTTGGCTATTCGAATTTTTGATCTTATGTCTAGCAGGCTTCCTCTGAGGTTGTTTATTGTTTGTTGGCTTTTGTCAGCTTGACTTTGTCTTATATTCAGAATGAATCACCACATGTTTGTGGTCTATCTAAATTGCTATTATTTTTTCCATTTTGGTTTTAGACTTGTCGATTAGATTATGCTATTACCTACTGGAAATTAACTTATGTTTACTAATGGGTGGTTTTATGCCTTATTGTTATTTGTGGTCTTGTTGTTGATTTTCCTTTGTCCACTGCTATTTGTGGTTGTTAGTTGTTTATTGCTATTGCTTTTATGATTATTTTGATGTTTGCAATGAAGTAATCACGATGTTTGAGGTCTATTTAATCAATTATTTGTTCCATCTTCGTGTTAAATTATGAAGATCACTGATTATGCTATTGCCTACTTGATATTACCTTATGCAATGTATTCTGTGCTTTTATGGCCAGCTTGCTATTTTTTCTTTTGGTTGTTAAAGGATTATCAAGTTTTATGCCTACCCGGGTTGTCTTTGATTGTCTTAATTTGGAGTTATTTGTGAGCTATTACCTATGCCTTAACCACCTAATCTGCATTCCATCTCCTCTAAACTGCATTTCTGTTGTAATTTGAGTTTGGGTTATGTTGTTTTCTTACACTCCTTGGTTATTAACTGTAATGATTATTAACAAGGAGGTTGTTAACATCGATTATTTATTCTTATTAGGTATTCTTTTTGCTATATTCCCTGGCTATATACAATAGTAAGTTTCATATATGTCCCATATGTTTGGGTTGGAGTTATTTACATGCTTGTTTATTTGCCTTGCTAGATTTCAAAATTTTTCAACCAATTGTATTACTTCTTCCCCTACTTTATGCTATCTTATGGTGGGTTTTCATGTGTCTAATTAAAATAAGGTGGATCCTAAGTTCATTTTCATATGTGTATTTCATGCCATGGTGACTATATGGATGATATTTATTGCATGGGATTCCCTTACCCATTCTGCTATTTGTTGTATCCTTTTCTATTGTGTATATGGCTTTGCTTAGGTTTGCAGGTACTAAGGCTCAAAACACTTTCAACAAATGGTTGCTATCTTCCCACAGGTTTGTTGGCTATGATGGCTTTGATGATTTCACTCCTTTTGGCCTAATAGCTCTTTGTTGTAACCATTCCTCTAAGTTTAACTCCTATTTGCATATGCCCCAATATGATGTGAACTAGCCTTCTATCACACTACTTTATAATCTTTCTCGCTTTATCCTTTCAATTTTCATTTTGTCCTGTATTACTTAACCTCTAATTTCTATCTTTCTACAATTTGTGTGCACTTCTAAAATTTGCTCCTCATGCATTCTCTCTATCTAAAGATTTTGGCCCTAATCTATCCATTGGCTTATCTCTGTTAATTAATTTGTATCTTTTGCTTTCCTTTACTCTTATTTTTCTTTTGATTGTACTTAGATAAGGGATTTATTCTCTAGGCTTATTATAGCTCTTTGAGTAGTAGTTGTGGAGTTTATTCCCTAAACCTTGTAACCTGTGGCAATAAAATTCTATATGGGTTTTCAAAAAAAATAAAACTAAACTAAACTAAAAAAAATCTTAAACCATAAACCTTAAACCCTAAACCCTAAACCCTAAACTAAAACCTAAACCCAAAACATAAAACCTAAACCCTAAATCCTAAACCCTAAACCTTAAAAATCATAAACCCTAAACACTAAACCCAAAACCCAAAACCTGAAACCCTAAAACCCAAAACCATAAACCCTATACCCTAAACCCTAAAACCTAAACCTAAATAATAAAATAAAATAAAATAAAATAAAAACCTAAACCTTAGCCTAAATTTAAAATAAAAAAAAATAAAAATAAACATAAAACTAAAATTAATAAAACCTAGACTAAATAAAAAAATAAAATAAACCTAAAATAAAAATAAAAAAAACTTAAGATAAAATAAAATAAAACTAAATAAAAAGACTAAACCTAAAAAATAAACCTAAAAATATAACCTAAAATAAACTCCACCCCTAAAAATAAAACATAAACCTAAAATAAAAATAAAATATACAAAATTAAATAAACCTAAACCTAAACTAAAATAAACTAAACAAAAATAAATAAAACCTAAACCTAAACCTAAAATAAATTAAACCTAAACCTAAACCTAAACTAAATAAAATAAAATAAATTAAAAATAAACTTAAGCCTAAACTAAAAATTAAAAGCTAGAAAAAACTTAAATTAACAACCTAAAACCTAAACCTAAAAAAATAAAATAAAAACCTAAACCTAAAAAATAAAATAAAAATAAAACTAAACTAAAAATAAATCTAAGCATAAACTTAATCCTAAAAAATAAACTAAAATAAAAAAACTTAAACTAAAATAAATAAACTAAAATAAATAAAAATAAAAATAATCCTAAATAAAAGTTTAAAATAAAATAAACTAGAATAAATAAAAAATAAATCAAATAAAGTAAATAAACCTAAACCTACAGGTTTAATTAATTTTTTATTTTAAAAATCCTAAACCATGAACTAAAAAATAAAACCCAAAATTAAACCTAAGAATAAAAAATATAAATAACATAAAAATAAAATAAACCTAAAATAAACCAGAAATAAAACTTAGATAAACTCCTATTCTTAAAAAATAAAACCTAAAAATAAATAAATGAAAAACCTAAACCCTAAACCTAAAAAAAACCTAAAATCAAATAAAAATGAAATACCAAAGTTAAAATAAACTTAAGCCTAAACTAAAATAAACTAAACTAAAATAAATAAAACCTAAACCTAAACCTAAACATAAAGTAAATAAAATAAAATAAACTAAAAATAAACCAAAATCTAAAAAAAATAAAACCTAAAAATAAACCTAAAAGAAAACCTAAACATAAACCTAAAAAATAAAATAAAACCTAAACCTACATAAACTTAAAATAAAAAAAATAAAACCTAAATCTAAAAAATAAAAAAAAAATAAACTCAACTAAAAATAAATCTAAGCCTAAACCAAACCTAAAAATAAATTAAAATAAAAATCTTAAATAAAAATAAAACTAAACTAAATAAAAAATTAAAATAAATATAAATAATAAAATAAAATAAAGTAAAATAAATAAAGAATAAATTAGGTATACTAAATCAACCTAAACCTATCGATTTACTTAATTTAAAAAAAAACTCTAAAGCCTAAGCTCACCCTAAACCCTAAACCCTAAACCCTAAACCTAAACTCCTAAAAATACTAAATCCTAAAGACTAAGCACTAAACCCTAAACCTAATCCCTAACACTAAACCCTAAATCTTAAAACCCTAAAACCTAAACCCTAAACTCTAAACCCTAAAAACCTAAAAACCTAAATTAAATAAAAACTAAAAAGAAAATATAAAAAAAAACCTAAACCTAAATAAAACAAAAAAAATAAAATAAAATAAAAACTTAAACCAAAACCTAAAACTAAACCTAAAAATAAAAAAATAAATTAATAAAATAGACTAAAATAAAATAAATAAAAAAACTAAACTTAAAATAAAATAAACCTAAGAATAAAAACTAAATAAATAAAAAACCAAATAAACCAAAAATAAAATGAAATAACAACCTAAACCAAAAAAAATAAACCTAAAAATAAAATAAATAAAATAAAATAAACCTAAACCTAAACTAAAATAAACTAAACTAAAATAAATAAAACCTAAGCATTAAATAAACTAAACTTAAACCATAAACTAAATAAAATAAAATAAACTAAAAATAAAGTGAAAACTAAACTAAAAATAAAACCAAAAAATAAACCTAAAATAAAACCTAACCTAAACCTAAAAAATAAAATAAAACTTTAAACCTAAAAAATAAAAATATACCTAAACTAAAATATAAAATAAAAATAAAACTCAACTAAAAAATAAACATAAATCTAAACCTAAACCTAAAGATTAAAATGAAAAACTTAAACTAAAATAAATAAATAAAACTAAATAAAAATAAAAAAATTAAAATAAATTATAATATAAAATAAACTAAATAAACCTAAACCTACGAGTTTACTTAATTTAAAAAAACCCTAAATGCTAATCCCTAAACCCTAAACACTAAATCCTAAACCCTGAACCCTAAAACTAACCCTAAACCCTAAACCCTAAATCTTAAACCATAAACCTTAAACCCTAAACTAACCTAAACTAAACCTAAGCTTAAAACCCTAAACTAAACCCTAAACCCTAAATCTAAACCTAAACCTACACTAAACTAAACTATAATCCTAACTAACTCCTAACCTAAACTATAAACTAAACTAATGCCTAAATATACCCTAAACACTAAACCCTAAACTCTAACCCTAAATAATAAACCCAAAACAAAGCATTAAAACTAAACCTAAAACCTAAACCTAAACTAATCCTAAAGTTAAACTTAAACCTAAAGCTAAACTAAACTTAAACCTAAACCTAAACTAAACTAAACTAATTTAAACCTAAACTAAAACTAAACCCCAAACTCTAAACTAAACCTAAAACTAAACCTAAACTCTTACCTAAACACTAAACCTCAAACCCTAGACTCTAGAAACCTAAACCCGGTAACCCTAGTTCTCCCTTATAGCACTATGTCAATTTCATTTTCCCCTTCTTCAGTGCATCCCCATCTCATGTTTTTGGTGGATCCTTCATCATTCTCGACCATTTTTTGGAGCCTTTTGAATCTCTGGCGGCTCACATGATGTGTCTCTTCTGAATATGGATATGGTGAAATCGAACCCACGGATTACATCTCCAAATTCGGATGATCCGGCTAGGGAATCCAATTTTTTGGGAATTCTTGAACCCAATACCATTTATGCTATTAAATCCGTTAAGGATGCACTTTCTTGTAAAAGCTCTACCTCTTCTGACTCGATGAATTTGACTTCCACTTCTTTTTGAGATATGCCTGCGATCATGTATTCGGATCATGATGTCAAAAAGCTTACAAAACCTTTCAAATTTACTTTGTTTAGAAAATTTGTGTTGCATTCTAAATTTAGAAATGATCCGATCCTTTTTCATAACCTTAAACTTTGGTGCTTTCTTTATTATTGATCGATCTAAGACATATTCTGATTCAACTTATGAATGATTTGGATTATTTAAGGGTTTTCTCATGTTGATCTTATTTTGTCTTTAACTGTCAAATGCATTTGTTGAAGAGGTCTCCCCTTTTTTCTATAAAGGATGAATCACCTATTGTTCCTGGTTAGCTCTTCCAAATATGAGAATCTACCCACCAAGTTTTATTTTTATCGGGCTTTTCGATCTACCACCCAAAATCGTGTGACCACCGTGAGATCCCATCCTCTGCTCATATATGGTTGAACTTGACATATCTAAAAAAAATCCTAAAGAGGTCTAGATTGGATCTGAAAAGTTTGGTTATTTACAAAAGGTTGAATTTGAAAATTTTTTAGTTTTCTGTTCCCATTGCAAGATACATGGTCATGATAATTCAGAGTATTTTGGTCTTTAGCTGCATCTTAAAAATAAAATTTTTAATCATCATAACTCAAAATTATCTTCTGATAAAGTTAATAAAACTATTTTTGTCCCTAAAAATAACTTAAATGTTGATATTAGGTAGGATTTTTTGGAATCTTCTGATGTTCCTGAAATTGTTGATTATGCTTCTCATTCTGACCATGATAAAGGTACTAATAATGTTTAAAAGATGGTTTTGCAAACAACCTTTATTTACATGAGAATATGCTTATTATGGCTAATTCCAAATTTAAAGAGGTTGAAAAAAATGAAGATTCATTCTCTAATGAGTCTATTCCCGCTTCTTCGCTAACATTAATCGATGAGAATGGGGATTTAAATGATAACTTGAATGTGGCTAAAATTCTTGAGAAAAACATTAATTTTGACATTGGTAATTGTGCTTTAAATGGTATAATTTCTTCTCCTTCCCCTAATTCCAAGGTTGATCTTCATTCTAATCCCAATTTTCAACAAAATGCTGATTTGGAAGAGGTGGAAGTTGTGATTAGAGATGTTATTGCTAATCTTTATCCTATTAATAAAATGTCTAATCAATCTCTATCCAATGGTGACACTTTGGATAAAAATAGAAAATTCCAAACTATCCTTAAAAAGAAAACTAAAAACTCTAAGATGTAACCTCCTACTCTTGCCAGATCTACTAGATTTGAATCATTTTCACATAAATAATGTGTTGTTTCAATTTTTTACTTAGAAGAGGATTTGTTATTCTTTCTCTCTCTTTAATATTATCCATTAATTTTCTTTACAATTTTATTTATGTTTAATTTTATTTGAAATGTTAGAGGGATTGGTACCTCATTGTAATCGATTAGAAATCTTTGCAAAATTAACAATATCTCTTTATTTATTGTTATTGAACCTCTTATACATGCTGATAAAATCAATCATTTTTCTAGAATGCTTGGCTTTAGTAATATTTTTTGTAACATCAATAATAAAATTTGGTACTTTTAGAATAGCTTCTTAAATGTTTTAATTTTAGATGATCTACAACAAGTTGTCAATGCTCAAATTTCTTTTGGTGACTCTTGTGTGGGTCTTTTGTTTATGCTTCAATAGAGTCCAAAAATGTTCTTTGGGAGAATTTGAGAAGTTTTACTTTTTCTATCAACAAATCTTGGTTGGTTGGGGGTGATTTCAACACTATTCTATATTCTTCAGAAAGAAGGAGTGGTTGCTCTCCTAATATTCATTATATGAAAGAATTTTCTAATATGATTCTTGATTGTAATCTATTTTACATTGGTTTTAAAGGCTCTAATTATACTTATCAAAACTCTAAGCTCTGGCAACATTTAGAAAGAATTCTTTTCAACTCTCATTGGATTAATCAATGGCCTCTTACCTCTGTTGATTATTTTAGTAGAACTTTATCTGATTATGCCCCACTTTTGGTTTATGTTAAAGAAGAAAAATAAAAACATCTCCCTCTTTAGATTTCAAAATATGTATATTCACATTTAGATTTTCTTAAAGTCATTTAATTGGATTTCCCTTCACACTCCTGATAATTAAGTGGTATGAATAGAATATGGTTTAAGCTTAAAAGGCTCAAATAAAATCTGGTTTGGTGGAACAAACATTATTTTAAAATTTTTTTACTAATATGAAAAACATGGAACTTTTGGTTTGTGATCTTTAAAATGATGTTTTCACTCACTCTTCTAAGCTTAAGGATTTGAATGAAGCTAAAGATAAACTTATTAATTATGAGAATATGGAAGAGACCTATTCGCAAAAAAAAGCTCCTAGAAAATATATTGCTGATGGGGATAGGAATACCATGTATTTTAATGATTTATTTAATAAAAAGAGAGCTTTAAATTATATCCAAAAAATAAAAAATGATATTGGAGATTGGATCACTGATATTAATGTTATTAAAGATTATGTTATTAACCACTTTAGAAATATGCTTAATAAAAGCCACTCTTATGAAGCTTTTTTTAATTCACATTTAATCCTCTATTATTACCAATGATGATAATCATTGGCTTACTAGTACAAGATGAGATTGGTAAAGTTCTAGCATGAACTTTGATTTCTTTGCTAGTCCGAGGGTTATACTACTCAATTTTTTCAAATTGTTGGTCTATTAAGCATGACTTAATTGATGCTATTGTTGATTTTTTTATTGGTAATCCTCTCCTTAAATATTTTTCAAGCACTTCCATTATTCTCATACCTAAAAAAGATAATCCATTCTTGAGTGATTTTAGACCTATTAGTCTTTGCACTTTCTTTAAAAAATTGATTTCTAAAATTCTTACTAATAGACTTAGTCCTTTACTTCAAAAAATTATCTCTCTCAACCAAACTGGTTTTGTTAGAGGGAGATCTATATTTGATACCATTCTGCTTGCTCAATAGCTTATTCATGATTTGGATGTTCCAACTAGAGGTGGTAACATCCTTTTTAAATTAGATATTTCTAAAGCCTTTGATAATATCTATTAGGATTACCATTTAAATATCCTTCATTTATTTAGGTTTTCTTAATAATTTCATTAACCTTATTAAAAACTATATTAATAATGCTAGGTTTTCTATTCTTTGTAATGGTGAAGCTTTTAGGCTTCTTCCTTTTTTAATCATGGATTGAGACAAGGAGGTCCTTTGTCCCCTTCTTGTTTATTATTATGGGAATACCTTTTAGGAGTTTAAATGATTTATTCAATAACAATCCTAGCATGTACTTTAGAACTCTTGGTGGTATTTCTATTTCTCATCTTAGCTGATGATTTCATTATCTTTGTAATGCATCTTTTCATCATATCAAAAGACTTAAGAAATTCTTAAATATTTTTGGTAGAGAAAGTGGTCTTTCTATTAATGAAAGAAAGAGCTACTTTATTACTTCCACTAAAATGTCTAATAATAAAATCAATCATATCTTGAGAATCACTAACTTTAAACACCAACAACTCCCAATTAAATTTCGGGTGCTCCTCTTTTCAAAGGTAAAAAAGATCCCATATTTTTTATGAGCTTATCCAAAAAATTTCTAATAAAATTTTGGTGTGGGAACTTTGCTTACTTTCATCTAGTGACAAGCTTACTTTGTTTAGGAGTACTCTAAATTTGATGCCTTTATATCTTATTCAAACTATTATCCCTACTAATTATATCTTAAATAGAATTGATCATCTCCTTTATAAATTTTTCTGAGGCTCAAATAATTTAGTTAAAAGGATTCATTGGACTTCTTGGCTTAAATGTTGTGGTCCTCTGGGTGTAGGTGGACTTGGATGCAAACCTATTCGTGAAGCTATTACTGCCTTCTCCCATAAACTCTGGTGGAATTTTAGAAGTAAAAGATAGCCTCTGGGCTAATTTTATGATAGCTAAATACTACTAGGGTAAACACCTTCTAATCTATACTTATAAAGTTGGTGACTCCCCAGTTTGGAAAAGGCTTTGCTCCATTAAATGGGAGGTTGAATCTTTGATATCCTGGGGTATAAATTTGAGATCTTCTTTCTTTTGGCTTAATAACAAGTGGAATGATAGTAAACTTAGCAAATTTATTCATATCTCTCTTTTTCATAAATTTGGTGATATTCCTATCTTTCCAACAAGCTGATCAAATTCTTTTAAGTTATCTTATAATGGTAATTTTATTCTTAAAGAGGCTTGGAATTATATTAGAGATGCTCATATTTCTTCTAATGTATTTATTAAACTTTGGAATGATATCATCCCTATCTCTTATTGTCCTTGCTTGGAAAATTAAAAACTTCATTCTTATTGATTCCTTGCTCTATAAAGGATTTCATTTGCCTTCCAAATGTTATTTTTGTTTTCATTTCAAAATGTTAATCATGTTTTGTCAATGGTGCTATTGGCTCCAAATTATGGGTTTGATTTTTTTAATACTAACCCTTTCCATGGCTTTCTTTCTTTATATCAACTTCTTGAAGTTTGTTTCCACAAAATTGTGAAAGGTCATATCAAAGTTTTAATTTCCATTACCTTTATTTGGTTCATATGGATGGATAGAAATGATGCTAAATATGTGTATTCCTATGAATCATAAAAGGATTATTGCTAGAACCAAAAAAAAAAAAAATTCATGCTATATTTAATGCTAATTTAATTAGTAACACACATTTTAGAGGTTGCAAATTTGTGGCCAAAAATTGGGTCTTTACCGCATGAGATCACCTTCTATAAAGAAGATAGGATTTTATATTGGATAAAACCTCATAATAATATTATTAAAATTAATACTGATGGCTCTGTCAATAAGAATACATTTGGTTGTGGTGGTATTTTAGGGATTTTCAAAGTAATGACATTTGTGCTTTTGCTTATCCTTTTAGATCTTGTTTTGCTATGTATGCTAAATTAATGGCTATAAACAAAGCTATTGACATTTGTTTGCAAAAAGGTTTCTTCAATATTTGGATTGAAGTTGATGCTCTTTTACTCATTGACATGTTGACTTCCACTAAGATGGGGAATGCAGATTTATTCTATCTTCTTAATCATACTAGAACACTCTCTCTCAAGTATGCTTTAAAATTTCTCACATTTGGCATGAAGGAAATGTCTTTGTATTTTTTTGGCTAATCTAGGTGCTAAATTAAATTATCATCTTAATTTACCTAAACAATTGAGGTTTGGTTAATCTGGATAACACCGGATTTTATCTCAAATTAATTTTTCTTTGTTTTTTTTGGTTTTCTATGTTTTATGTGCATTTTCATTTTTGCATTCCTCCGTTGGTTCACTCTCTTGTCTGGTTTGTGTTGTAATATTTGGGAGATCTTTTGAGGTAGTGGTGGCTATTCAACCTTGTTGGAGAGGTGTTCTCATTTGACTATTTTATTTAGGGATCCTGAATGTCAGCTTTCTTCAAGTGCTTCCTTGAACTTGTGGTGGCCTTTTAGGTTATGCCTCTACCTGGTTTTGGCTTTTCCCTTTTCTTAATTGGTACTGGTTTTGCATCTAGTTTTTGCTAGTTGTTTCCTTACTTAAGAAGGTTTTTTTGCTGCTATTTTTGGGCCTGGTGGGTGCAGCTATTTGCTACTACCCTCTACATAGCTGGCTTGGGTGGCTATTATTTGATGGCTACTATTGATATTTTCACTCTTGAGTTTGTGCTAGGCCTTTTGGTGGTTTTTGTCTCTTCATCTTTTTTAGGCTTGGTGTCTTTTGTTTGTTGGTTTTTCCCTTTACCTTGTGGTTGCAAGGGTGCAAATTGGTGGTTACTAGTAACCTATTTTTTCTTTGGTACTAGTTTTTTTTATACCTAGAGTCTAGAAATTACCTTGGTCTATTTTCCTTTTCACTCTGGTTAGCTGTTGGTGGTTGGGTAGTCCTCCCAAGCTAAAAATTTTTGTTCTGTTGGGTGATTACCATTTATTTCTTTATTGTTTTTGGTGGCTTCCTATTGGTTTGTCACTATGCCTATCTTTCTCTATGTTGGGATTGCCTCCCCTTTGGACTAATTGCTTCCATATCATAGTTGGCTCATCTGCTACTTTGTTAATTAGCTAGGTGGCTTTGTGGGCTAGCTGGTTTGGTTGGTTTTCATTCTGAACTATTATTAGCTGGTAGGGTTGCCTTTTTGGTGGTTTTTCTTTGTTTTAGTTTTGGCCTTATGGTAGTTTGTTTGCCGATTTTGGTTGTTTGCTCTTGGTCGCTATTTTTTCCTTGAGTGCTATTATTTTGCTATGAGGATTTAGATTGCTTTTGGTTTCTTTGGCTCCTTCTGTTTTTTGTGTCTTGCCTCTTGGTTGGTAGGGTGGGCTTGGTTATTTTCCCTGCTGCTCTTGGTGGTGATTTTTTGTGTTTTTCGGATGCCCCTTTGGTCTCCTCATGGGTTCTTTTTCCTCTACTATTTTTTCTTGGCTATATTTCTATCTCAAGGAGGTATTGACGCCTTTTTTTTTCTTGCCTCTAAGTCTGGGTTTGACTGGTGGTTATTTATTCTCTCTAATCGGGTTTGGACTAGTTTCTTGGTGCTAGTTGTAGGTTGATGTTTTGGTTTTGCACTGTTGCTTGTAGTTGTCTGGTGACACTAGTGGATTTGGTTTCTATTTGTGGTGGCTTTGCTTTCTCGGTGAAATCTTGGCAGCTGCTTTTTCATTTCTATTGTGGTGGTTTTGTTGATGCTACTTCCTTTCGGGCTTGGCGACCTTTAGTCGGCTGGGTGATTTGTGGGCTAGCTATTTATGTTGCTTGGGTAGCAGGTACTAGAGAATTGTTGACTTTCACTCTTTTGTAGATTGCCTTCATCGAGGTAAGTGGGTGATGATGGCTGGGATGATTTCCCAGTTATCTTTTATTTTCTCTTATATTGCTCTTTATTATGCTAAGCTTGATTTTCTCTAGTCGTGCTAATTACATCTTCTATTTGTAAGATTCTTTCTTTTGTGTTTCAAATCCTAGATGTGGATTATGCAACTCTCAAAAGACTTGATTCTAGTAGTGGGCTTAATCCTCCTATTTACTATGTTGTTGCTTATTATTTTTGATCTTTTATTTTGCTTAGGTTTTATTTCCTTGCTTTTATTATATTATATGTTCTCTTTGTGTAGCTTTGATGTAATTAAAATTTTTCCTCTTTAGGTACACCTTATTTGTGGCAATAAAATTCTCCCCTGGGTTTTCTTTGACTCTAAACCTAAACCCTAAGTAAACCCTAAACTAACAACCTAAACCAAACCTAAACTAAATAAAACCTAAAAATCAAATAAATCCAAAACCTAAATAAATCTAAAATATAATAAATTCCTAAACTAAACTTAAAATAAAACTAAACCTAAAACATAAATAAAATAAACTTAAAATAAAATAAAATCTAAAAACTTCCTAAAAAATAAACCTTAAATATAAAATAAAACCTAAACCTAAACAAAACCTAAACCTAAAATAAAAATAAAATAAACAAAATAAAATAAACCTAAACATAAATTAAAATAAACTAAACTAAAAAATTTTAAAAATAAATAAATACCCTAAACCCTAAACCCTAACCCTAAATAAAATTAAAAAACCTTAAACCTAAACTTAAACTCTAAATGTAAATAAACAAGCTCAAACCATTAAACCCTAAACCCAAGTAAACCCTAAACCCAAAATAAACCTAAACACTAAGCTTTAAAAACTAAATAAACCCAAAGATCTTAAACCCCAAACCTAAAAATCTAAAGCTAAACCCAAGCATAAAAATTATACAAAACCTTAAGTGCTATATGATGGTGGATGGAGGTGGTGGTAATGGAAAGGATGAGGTGGAATCTGAGGTGCTAATGGATCTATGGATATGGAGATGGTCAAGGCTATGAGGCTACAAAAAAATAAAGATATGATGGAGGATCCAACTCATGTGAGGTTTATGAGAACTAGAAATTGAAGAATGGTTTATCCTCTAATGGAACTATGTCTTTATGAGACAATTAGTTATCTTGGTATTTTATATACTCTATGCATGCTCATTTTATGTATGGCATCACCTAAAAAAAACTTGGTCTGCTACTTGGTTGATGAAATCGAAAAGAAGAAATGTTGAATCTAAATTTCTTATCTATTAAAATAAAAAACCTTAAACGCTAAACCCTAAACCCTAAACAAAAACCTAAACCTTATATCCTAATAAACTAAACCCTAAACCTTAAACCCTAAACACTAAACCCTAAACCCCAAACCATAAACCCTAAACCAAACTAAAATAAACCAAACTAAAAACCATAAACCATTAACCCTAACCCTAAAATAAACCCTAAACCCTAAAATGCAAAAAAGACTAAACTAAACTAAATAAAACTAAAAAAAAAATAAAAAAACTAAACCTAAAAAAAATAAAAATAAAAACAATATAAAATAAATTAAAATCTAAACTAAACCTAAGCCTAAACCTAAATATAAAATAAAATAAAAAATAAAAAAACTAAACTAAAATAAATAAATAAACTAAAACATAAAAATAAAATAAATCTAAATAAAATAAAAACTAAACATAAAATAAAAATAAAATAAACCTAATTTAAAATAAAATAAAAACTAAATAAAAACCTAAACATAAAAAATAAACATAAAAAATAAAAAACCTAAAATAAATAAAAAAATAAATAAAAAACTAAAAAAACACTAAACCTCAAATAAACAAATAAAATAAACCTAAACTAAAATAAATAAAACCTAAACCTAAACCTAAAATAAACTAAACCTATACCCTAAAATAAATAAAATAAAATAAACTAAAATAAACCTAACCTAAACTAAAAAATAAACCCAAAAATAAACCTAAAAGACATAACCTAAACTTAAACCTAAAAACAAAAAATAAAACCTAAACATAAAAAATAAAATAAAACTAAAACTAAACTAAAAAATAAACATAAACTAAAACATAAACCTAAAAATAAACTAAAATAAAACCTAAACTAAAATAAATAAACCTAAAAAATAAACTAAACTAAATAAAATAAAAAAATAAACCTAAATAAACTATATAAACCTAAACCTATTTACTTAATTAAAAATAAACCCTAAACTAAATAAACTAAACCCTAACCTAAACCTAAACCTAAACCCCAAACACTAAAACTAACCTAAACCTAAACCCTAAAATCCTATTATCCCTAAACCCTAAACAAACCCTAAACCTAAAAACCCTAAACCTAAACCTAAATTAACCTAAACCCTAAAAAAACCCTAAACCCTAAACCTAAACACTAATCCTTAAAACCATAAACCCTAAAGCCTAAACACTAAACCCTAATAAACCCTAAACCCTAAAACCAAAGCCTAAAACCTAAACCCTAAACTCTAAACCTTAAACTAAACCTAAACCTTAACCTTAAAACCTAAAACCTAAACCTAAACTAAATAAAATAAATATATAAACATAAAAAAATTAAAGTAAAATAAAAACATAAACTAAAACCTAAACCTAAACCTAAAAATAAAATATAATTAAAAATAAAAATAAAGTAAAATAAGATAAATAAAAACATAAACTAAACTAAAAGATAAAATAAACCCAAGAATTATAAAATCTAAATAAAATAAAAACTAAATGTAAAATAAAAATAAAATAAAACTATAATAAAATAAAATAAAAACTAAATAAAAACCTAAACCTAAAAAATAAACATAAAAATAAATAAAAAATAAAACCTAAAGCCAAAACTAAAAAATAAACCTAAAATAAAAATAAAAAAATAAAATAGAATAAACCTAAAATAAATTAAAATATATAACAACTAAACCTAAACTTAAGATAAACTAAACCCTATAAACCTAAACTAAATAAAATAAACCAACTAAAATAACTAAACCTAAACCTAAAATAAAATAACCTTAACCTAAACTTAAACCTAAATTTAAAATAAAACCTAAAATAAAATAAAATAAAATAAAACTCTTTAAAGTAAACCTAAACTAAAAAATAAAACTTAAAAAATAAACCTAAAATAAAATCTAAAACCTAATCCTAAAATAAAATAAAACCTCAACCAAACCTAAAAATAAAAAAAATAAACCTAAACCTAAAAGAAAAAAAAAAAAAACTCAACTAAAAATAAACTTAAACATAAACCTAAAGAAACAAAAATCAAAAAAACCAAAAAATTAATAAACCTAAATAAATAAACTAAAAAAAAAAAAAATAAACCTAAATAAAATATAAAATAAAATAAATAAAGTGAATAAACCTAAACCTACTAGTTTACTTAATTTAAAAAAAAACCCTAAACAACAAAAGTAACAATATCCTCTATACCTACAAAATTAAACCTAAACCTAAACCCTAAACTAACCCAAAAAAATCCTAAACCCTAATAAACTCTACTAAACCCTAAACCCTAAACCCTAAACCTAACCTAAACCCAAAAAATAAACTTTAAAACCCTAAACCCTAAACCTAAATCCTAACCTAAACCATAAACCCTAAATCCCAAACCCCAAACTTAAACCTAAAGTAACTAAATAAATTTAAAATAAACCTAACCCTAAAACCTAATAAACCTAAACCTAAACTTAAACCCAACAATGGGTAACCTTGATGGCGAACATCACCGTCAACCAGTGCTCGCTAGATCAAGAATGGAGGAGAAGGCGAGGTGGCGCTTATTGGAGTGGTGGTGGGGATCTGAGGTGCTATGGAGAGGGAGGTGGTTGGAGCATGGAACGGGAGGCGGAGGTGGGAGGTTACATGCGGGAGGTGGTGGAGGGAGAGATCGGGGATATGATGGTGGATCCCGCTACTCGAGAGGTCGAGGTGGTTTTGATGGGAATTAGAGAAACTAAAGAACGTTCAATCCGATCTACTGCTTACGGAACTGTGTCTTTATAATAGAGACAGTTCTAGTTTTCTAGCTATTTTGATTTGCTCTATGTGTGCTCATTTTTTAACTATGTCGTCGCTTATGTCATAGAGAACTTGGTGTATTACTTGGCTGATGAAATAAAAAGAAGAAATGTTTAATGTGGATATGTTCTCTATTAAAAAAAACAAAAAACCCTAAACCCTAAACTAAAACATGAACCCTAATCTTAAACATACCTAAACCCTAAACTCTACTAAACCCTAAAAACTAAATGCTAAACCTAAAATTAACCCTAAACCTAAAACTAAAACTAAACCCTAAACCCTAAACCCTAAACTAAAAAACCCTAAACTAAACCTAAACCCCAAACCCTAAAATAAACTAATAAAATAATAAACTAAACTAACTAAAACTAAAAAAAATAATAAATAATAAAAAAAATAAAACTAATAATAAACTAAAGCAAAAACTATAAAATATAAATAAAATAAATAAAAAACTAAAAACTAATAAAATTAATAATAAAAAAAACTAAACTAATAAACAAATTAATAACTAAAATTAAACAAAACAAAAAACACCAATAAACTCTAAAAAAAACTAAACTAAAAAACTAATAAAAAAATAAAAAAAACCAAAACTAATAAACCAAACTAAACTAATAAAACTAAAATAAACCAAATAAATAAATAATTAACTAATAATAATAACTAAGTAATAAACCTAAACCAAAACATAACTAACTAATAAATAATAACTAATAAAAAAACTAAACTAACTAAACTAATAAACCAAAATATAACTAATAAACTAAAACTAATAAACTAAAATAAAAATAATAAATAAATAATAAAATAAACTAATAATAAACTAAACTAATAAAAATAAACCTAATAAAAACTAAACTAAAATAATAACTAAAACCAATAATAAAACTAAAAAACTATAAACCAAAATAAAATAACTAATAAACAAACCCAAACTAAAAACTAATAATAAACTAAACTAAATAAAACTAACTATAAATTAAATAATTAACTAAAACTAATAATAAACTAAATAATAAAATAAACAAAACCTAATAATAATAAACTAACATAATAAACTAAATAATTAATAAAAACCAACTAAACTAAAATTAATAACTAATAACAATAAAAAATAAACCAAACTAAAAAACTAAATAATTAAAAACTCTAAATACTAATAAAACCTAACAACATTAAACCAACTAAATCTAATAATAATATTACTAATAAAAATAATAAATTAAACTAAAACTAAATAAATAATAATTAACTAAATAAAAACTAACTAATAAAACTAATAATAACTAACTAATAATAATAAACTAATAATAACTAAACTAACTAAATAAAAATAATAATAAACTAACTAAATAATAATAATAATAAATAATAATAATAATAAAAATAAATAAAACTAAACACTAAACCCCAAAACCTAAATTAATAAAAAAACTAATAATAATAAAACTAATAATAACATAAACTAAACTAAAGTAAAATAACTAATAACTAAACAAATAAAATAATAACTAAATAATAATAAAAAAACCAATAAACTAAAAAATAAAAAACTAAACAAAAAACTAACTAATAACTAACTAATAAAAAAATAATAAACTAAAATAATAAACAAAAAACCTAATAATAATATTAAAAAAAATTAAACTAATATAAAATAAATAAAACTAAATAACTAATAACCTAAAACCAAAATAAACTAATAAACTAATAAACCTAATAAACTAAACTATAATAATAACTAATAAATAATAACTAAACTAAATAATAATAATAAGCAATAATAAACCTAAATATAAACCTAAACTAAATAAACCTAAACCTAAAAAATAAAATAAATAAAAATAAAATAATAAAAATAAAATAAATAAAAACCTAAACTAAACCAAAATATAAAATAAAAAAAAACCTAAATAAATAAAATGTAAAATAAGAAATACCTAAAATAAATAAAATTTAAACAAATAAACCTAAAATTAAAATAAACCTAAAATAAAAAAAAAAATAAAACCTATTCCATAAAAAAAAAACCTAAACATAAAATAAAAAATAAAATAAACCTAAACCTAAACTAAAATAAACTAAAAAATAAATAAACCCAAAATAAAATAAAAATAAACCTAAAAATAAAACCTAAATAAAATAAAACCTAAAATAAAATAAATAAAATAAACCTAAAAATAAACTAAAATAAATAAAATAAAAACCTAAACTAAAAAACAAACCTAAATAAAAAAAAAATAAACCTAAACCTAAACTAAAAAAAATCTAAAAAAATAAAAAAATAAACCTAAACCTAAAATAAACCTAAACTAAATAAAATAAAAAAAAAAAATAAAAAACCTAAAATAAATAAAAAATAAATAAAATAAATAAAAAAAAAACCTAAACCTAAACCTAAAAAAATAAAAAATAAAAATCTAAACCTAAAATAAAATAAAAATAAAACTAAATTAAATAAATAATCTAAATAAAAAATAAAATTAAACCTAAACTAACCCTAAAAATAAAAAAATAAACCTAAATAAAAAATAAAATAAAATAAACTAAACTAAAAAAATAAAATACCTAAACCTAAATAAAATCTAAAAATAAAAAATAAATTAAATAAAATAAAATAAAATAATAAATAAAACTAAAATAAACCTAAAAATAAAATAAAATAAAAAACTAAATAAAATAATAAAAAATAATAAAATAATAACTAAAAAAATAATAAATAAAATAAAAAACTAAATAAAAAAATAAAATAATAAAATAAAAAAAAATAAATAAATAAACCTAAATTAAAAAAAAATAAAAATAAAACCTAAACTAAACTAAATAAAACTAAAATAAATAAATAAATATAAACTAATAAAATAAAAATAAAAATAAAATAAAACCTAAACTAAAAAATAAAAAAAAAATAAAAAAAATAAACTAATTTAAAATAAAATAAAAAAAAATAAAACTAAAATAAAATAAACCTAAAAATAAAATAAATAAAATAAAACTAAAATAAATAAAAAAAAACCTAATAAAATAAAATAAATAAAACTAAAAAAAAAAAAAAAATAAACCTAAAAAAAAAAAAAAAAAAAAAAATAAATAAAATAATAAAATAAAAAACCTAAACTAAAAAAACTAAAATAATAAAATAAACCTAAATAAACCTAAAATAAAATAAAAATAAACTAAAAAATAAAATAAAATAAAATAAAAATAAAATAAATAAACTAAAATAAACCTAAATTAAAAATAAAAATAAACCTAAAAAAAATAAAAAAAAAAAAAAAACTAAAATAAATAAAAATAAAATAAATAAAAATAAAAAAATAAAAATAAATAAAATAAAACCTAAATAAAATAAAAACCCTAAAACTAAAACCATAAAACCCTAAACCCAAAAGAAACACTAAAACCCTAAACCCTAAACCCAAAACCTAAAACCTAAACTAAACCCTAAACCCTAAACACTAAACCCTAAAACCTAAAACCTAAAACCTAAAACTAAACATAAATTAAATAAAACATAAAAATAAAATATATAAAAAACCTAAACATAAATAAAATAAAAAAAGAAAATAAACTTAAAACCTAAACTAAAACCTAAAATTAAAAAAAAAATAAACTAATAAAAAATCTAAAATAAAATAAGTAAAAAGCCAAACTAAACTTGAAAATAAAATAAACATAAGAATAAAAAATCTAAATAAAATAAAAACTAAATGTAAAATAAAAACCAAATAAACCAAAAATAAAATAAAATAAAAACTAAATAAAAACCTAAAAAATAAACCTTAAAATAAATAAAAAATAAAACTTAAATCCTCAATTAAAGAAAAAAACCTTAAGCTAAAATAAAAATAAAATAAACCTAAACTTAAACTAAAATAAACTAAGCTAAAATAAATAAAACCTAAACCTAAACCTAAAATAAAATAAATAAAAACCTAAACCTAAACTAAATAAAATAAAATTTGCATAAAATGATCCTAAACCTAAATTAAAAAATAAAACCTAAAAATAAACCTAAAATAAAAACCTAAAATGTAATCCTAAAAAAATAAAATGAAAACCAAAATCTAAACCTAAAAATTAAAAAAATAAACCTAACATAAAGAATAAGATAAAAATAAAACTACCCAAAAAAATAAACGTAAACCAAAACTTAAACCTAAAAAATAAACTAAATTAAAAAACCTAAACTAACATTAATAAACATAAAATAAGTAAACTAAACTAAATAAAAATAATAAATAAACCTAAATAACAATATAAAATAAACTAAATAAACCAAATAAACCTAAACCTAACGGTTTACTTAATTTTAAAAAAACCCTAAACACTAAACCTTAAACCCTAAACCCTAAATCCTAAACCCTAAACCCTAAAACTAACCTTAAACCTTAAACCCTAAACCCTAAACCCTAAAAAACCCAAACACTAAACCATAAGCTAACTAAACCCTAAACCTAAACCCTAAACCTAAAACTCTAAACTACACCTAAAACTTAAACCTTAAACCTAAACTATAAACTCTAAAATAAACCCTAAAACCTAAACCTAAATCATAAACCATTTTCTAACCCTCTAACCCTAAACCCTAAACCCTAAAAAATCCTAAATCAAAGCTAATAAAACCCCAAACACTAAACTAAAACCCTAACCTCAAAATAAACCCTAAAACCCACAAACCTAAAGCCAAACCTAAACCCTAAATAAAACCTCCCTAAACCAAAACCTAAAAACTAAAACCTAAACAATAAATAAATAAATAGAAAACCTAAAGAAAATAAAAAATAAAATAAAATAAAGAAAACGTAAACTAAAGCATAAACTTAAAACTCAAAATAAAAATAATCTAAAATAAAATAAATAAGAACTGAAACTAAACTAAAAATATAAAATAAACCTCAAAATAAAATGAAAATAAAATAAAGTAAACATAAAGAAAAATAAAATAAACTTGAAATAAAATAAAACAAAATTAAATAAAAACCAAACTTAAAAAATAAACTTAAAAATAAAACCTAAAACTAAATAAAAAATAAAACATAAACCACAAACTAAAATAAATCATAAACCTTAAATAAAAATAAAATAAAATGATCCTAAACCTAAACTAAACTAAACTAAACTTAAATAAATAAAACCTAAACCTAAACCTAAAATAAACTAAAATAAACATAAACCTAAACTAAACAAAAATGCTAAACATAAACCAAAAAACTAAACATAAACCTAAAATAAAATAAACTAAAAAATAAACCTAAATGTAAACTAAAAATAAAATAAAAATAAACATAAAATAAAATCCAAAACCTAAACCTAAAAAAAAAAAAAATAAAATAAAATCATAAACTCAACTAAAAATAAACCTAAACTAAACTAAAAATAAACTAAAATAAAAAACCTAAACTAAAATAAAAAACTAAACTAAATAAAAATAAAAAATAAAGTAAACTAAAATAAATAAAAAATAAACTAAATATACTACATAATCCTAAACCTATTGATTTACTTAATTAAAAAAAAACCATAAACTCGAAATCCTAAACATCAAACCCTAAGCCCTAAACCATAAACCTACAACCTTAAACCCTAAACCTTAAACCCTAAACCTAAACCTTAAACCCTAAACCTAAACTCTGAAACCCTAAACCCCCTAAACCTTAAAGCATAAACCTAAAACCCTAAATCCTAAACCCTAAACCTATACCCTAAAACCCTAAACCCTAAACCCCAAACCCTAAACCTAAACCTAAAGTAACTAAAATTAAAAATAAACCTAAACCTAAAACCTAATAAACCTAAAACTAAACCTAAACCCTAAGAATGGGTGAACCTTGACAGAACTTCACCAATCAACCGCTTATAGCTGGAAGTGGAGGCAAAGGTGGAGGTTATATCTAATGAGGTGTTGGTGGATATGGAGGTGGTGGTCGAAAAGGGTGGCAGGTTATGAAGGTGTGAGGAGTGAAGGTTACCATGGTGGTGGCGGAGGGAGAGATTAGGGATATGATGGTGGATCCCACTACTCCAGATCCGACAATGGTTTTGATGGGAACTAAAGAAATTGAAGAACATTCCATCCGATCTACTTCTTATTGAACTATGTCTTTATAGTATAGACAGTTTAAGTTATCAAGGATTTTTGATTTGCTCTATGCGTGTTCATTTTTATCTATGTCATCACTTATGCTTTAGAAAACTTGGTGTGTTACTTGGTTGATGAAATTAAAAAGAAGAAATGTTGAATCTATATTTTTTCTCTATTAAAAAAACTAAAAACCCTAAACACTAAACTAAAACCTAAACCCGATAATTTGCTAGAGCCTTTTGCTATGCTAACTGAATCTTTATTGATGCTTTTGGATTGGTCTTTTTGGCTTTTGGTGTTGGTGGATGCCTCTCAACCCCTTTTAAGTGGTTGTTTTATCTTCTAGTGATTTTCACTAATTGTAGCTTATGTTTCCTTCAATTGATGGTTTCATTTATAAGCTATTTAGTCATTTGTGGTTGCTCACCTTGGTTAAGCATGGTGACTGGGACTTTGTCTTGAGGGCTCCTATCTTAGTTTTGTTGGTAGTTTCTCTATTAATTAATTGGTGGTGGATGGCTTGTTCTAGTTTTCCCTAGTTTAGAGCTTGGATGGGTATTTGGTTAATGGTGTTGGTGTTCTAACTTTGTTCGCCTCTCTTATTAGTCTATTATCATTTTCGTTTGGTGGCTTTGGTTATTTATTTATTTTGTTTAATGTGATGGAATTTACTAGATGTTTATTAGTTATGATGGCTTTGATGTATTTACATATCTTCTTAGAACATAAGATTCTCTTTCTCTCTCTCATTTTCCTCTCTTATCCTTATCCTTTTAGTTATGATTTTGCCCTTGTAGTGTTTAGATATTTTACATGTTGGAACTTATAGAGGGAATGGTCGTTGTTCACCAACCTAAGTTGTATGGATCTTACTTATCTTACTTTCTTAATGAATCATGAACTTCACGACTCATCCTTTTCTATTTTCAGATTTGTATGTTTTACTGTCTTCTTTTCTCTTATGCTTTATAGCGTATTTGTTATTTTATTTTCTTTTCTTTTCTAATGTACTTAGATGGGGTTTAGCTCTCTAAGTTTCTTGTAGCTCGAGTAGTAGAATTTAGAGTTTTTTCCTCTTTTAAGGACATTATATCTTTTCCATTTATGGTAATAAAATTCTAACTTTTACCAAAAAAAAAAACCCTAAACCCTAAACCATAACCCTAGATATGGAGGTGGGAGGAACATCACCGTCAACTAGGTTCATTCTAGATATGGCAGTCGAGGTGAAGGTGGAGGTGGTAGTTATCATAATGGTGGTGGGTGATCTGAAGGTGCTGGTGGATATAGAGGTGGTGGTCAGAGCAATCGTGGTTATGGAGGTGGGAGGAGTGATGAAAGTTATAGCCATAGTGGTGGTGGAGGGAGAGATCAGGGATATGATGGTGGATCCCGCTACTCTAGAGGCCGGGGTGGTTCAGATGGGAACTAGAGAAACTAAAGAATGGCTGATCTGATCTGCTGCTTATGGAACTATGTCTTTATAGTAGAGACAATTTTAATTATCAAGGGCTTTTGGTTTGCTCTATGCATGCTTATATTTTATCTATGTCATCGCTTGTGTGTTAGAAAACTTGTTGTGTTACTTGATTGATGAAATCGAATAGAAAATGTTGAATATAAATTTGTTCTATATTAAAGAAAAAAAACCTAAACTCCAAACTTAAATAATTCTAAACCCCTAAACCTAAAAAAACCCTAAACTCTAAACCCTAAACCCTAAATGCTAACCTTAAACCCTAAAACTAAACTCTAAACTAAAACTAATCTAAAACCTCCTAAACTAAACCCTAAACCCTAATTTCTAAACCCTAAAACCTACAACCCTAAACCCCAAACATTAAACCCCAAACCCTAAACCCTAAAAACCTAAAAACCTAAACATAAAATAAATAAAACCTAAAAATAAAATAAATAAATAAACTTAATCCAAAATAAAATAATAAAATAAAACAAAATAAAAACATTAACTAAAACCTAAACCTAAACTTAAACCTAAATATAAAATAAAATAAATAAAAATAAAATAAATAAAAAACTAAACTAACTTAAAAAATAAAATAAACTTAAGAATAAAAAACCTAAAATAAAATATAATAAACATAAAATAAAATAAAATAAAAACCTAAAAAATAAACCTTAAAATAAAACTTAAACACTAAACTAAAAGAATAAACCTAAAGTAAAAAATAAAATAAATTAAATCAAATAAACCTAAACCTAAACTAAAATAAACTAAACTAAAATAAATAAAACTTAAACCTAAACTTAAACTAAATAAAAAAATCAACTTAAAAAACCTACCTAAACTAAAAAATAAAACCAAAAAATAAATCTAAAATAAATACCTAAAAACCAAACCTAAAAATATAAAATAAAAACCTAAACCTAAACCTAAAAAAAAAATCTAAACCTAAAAAATAAATAAAAATAAAACTCAACTAAAAAATAAACCTAAACCTAAACCTAAACTTAAAAAATAAACTAAAATAAAAAACCTAAATGAAAATAAATAAACCTAAAATAAATAAACTAAACTAAATAAATAATAATAAATAAATAAACTAAAATAAATAAAAAATAAACTAAATAAACTTACACCTACTAGTTTACTTAATTTAAGAAAAAATCATAAACCCTAAATCCTAAACCCTAAACCCTTAAACCAAAACCTACAATGCTATACCCTAAACACTAAACCCTAAACCCTAAAAAACCCTAAACCCTAAACCCTAACCCTAAAAGCATTACCCCTAAAACCCTGAACCCTAAACCTTAAACCATAAACCCTAAACCCTAAACCCTAAACTCTAAACCCTAAACCTTAAACCCCAAACCCTAAAATTAAACCTAAAGTAACTAAATAAATTAGGATATAATGCTAAACCCTAAAACATAATAAATCTAAACCTTAACCTAATCCCTAAGAATGGTATCTCCTTCTAATAGAGGTCGTGATTATTTCTAGTTAGTACTGCTGAGCTTTGGTTTCCCTCTAGTTTTGGTGGCTCTCTCCTCTTGTTGGCCTCCTATTGTGTTGGTTTTAGGATGGTCTAATGATTGGCGTGCTTGAGCTTACTTGTTTCCTTTTCCCTAACCTCTTTTTTTTCCACGTGAGGTTTATTGATGGTGGTTGCTTGATGGTTGGGGCTTTTCCTTTGCTTTCATTTTAGCTATATGGCATCTTGATTATTGGTTGAGCCTGGATGTGGGATTTATTCCTTCCTGGGTTGATTTACTCTCTCTGGAGCTGTTACCTACCATCTAGTTTTCATTCCACTTTAATGGTGGTTTTTTTGAAGTTTTTTTATGGTTTTTTGCCTATTAGCTGGATGGCCCATTATCTTGTCATTTCTTTTTGTTATTTGATAAACTTGTATGTGGTTTTGGCTATTCTTGGCTCTATTGCTATTTCTACTAATTCTTGTTAATATGGTTGGCTAGTGGCCTTGATGGTTGGCTACAGCTGTGATGTTGGTTGGTGGATCTACAAAATTTTTGGTTCTTTACCTTTGGTCTTTATTTATTTTGGGTGGCTTTGATGGTGGCTATTTCTTGGTTGCTATCTTGTTTGGTTGGTTTCTTTACTCTGGTTTAGCTGTATGTTTTGCTAATTAGTTGCTTATTTAATCTTGGTGAAAGATACTAGAACTTGGCTAGCTCGTAGTTGTTGGTTGTTTGGTTTTAATCGTTGCTATGATGGTTGGGATGTTTCCCTATTATCCTTTTGGTGAGCACCATATGTGATTGTAACCCTTCCGAAGTTTGGATGCTCACATATCTTGTTGCCCAGATGAATGTGGAGCTGCCTTATCTAAGAATTTTATCATATTATTCCTTTTGTGTACATAGCTTGTCCTTATTTCTAGATGATTATCTCTATCTTAAGTTATTTGTAGGTTTGTGGCAGGTTTGGGGCTGTAGGTGGTTTGTGCATCTCTTAGAAGATTTTGGGATATAGATGGCTTTGGCTGCCCTTCTTGGAATTTTGTACTATTTCTTTCTTAATTTTTGTCTTTTCTTTCTTTTTCTTTGGTTTTCTTGTAATAGGTAGGGGATTTACCTCTTTAGGCTAATTATAGCTCTTTGAGCTATAGTTTAGAGATTTATCCATTTTAAGGACCTTTTATCCCTTTCTTTTTGGCAATAAAATTCTCCCACTTTTAATTTCAAAAAAAACCTAAGAATGTAGAACCTTGATGGGAACATCACCATCAACCGGGCTCAGTCAGATGTGGTGGAGGTGAAGGCAGTGACTTTTCAATGGTGGTGGGGGTTCTAGAGGTGCTAGTAGATATGGAGGTGGTGGTTAGAGCAGTGGTGGTTATGGAGGTGGGAGGAGCTACGGAGGTTACAACCATGGTGATAATAGAGGGAGAGATTAGAGATATGATGGGGATCCCGCTACTCAAAAGGCTACAGTGGTTTTGATGGGAACTGGAGAAACTAAAAATTGGCCAATCTGATCTGTTGTTTATGGAACTATGTCTTTACAGTAAAGATGATTCTAGTTATCTAGGATTTTTAATTTGCTATATGCATGCTCATTTTTTATCTATGTCATGCCGTATTTTAGAAAACTTGGTGTGTTTCTTGGTTGATGAATTTGAAAAGAAGAAATGTTGATTTTGAATTTGTTCTCTGTTAAAAAATAAATACCAAAAACCATAAACCCTAAACCCTAAACCCTAAACCCTAAACCCTAAACCTAAAACCTAAACCCTAAACCTAACTCTAAACTAAAAAAACACTAAACCTAAACCCTAAACTTGCCTGCATGCCTTTCCCTCTCGGCTTCCTGGTGTTCAAGAAACCCTCATTTCTTTGGCTTTTTCCATGGATCCTTGATGATATTCACTGGTAAGGCTCTCATTCCTTGGCCTTTGGCCGATTCCCCTCTTTTCCACTAGTTCGAATGGTTGTCTTGGAGTTGGATCTGGTGTTTAGAAAGGCAAAATTGATGCCTAAAGCTGCTCCTCCTAGGACTGACAATTTCTTGGGTAAATCTAAGGTTGCTTCTTCTAAATCCTTCAAAGATGCCTTATCTAGTAAAGATGCTTCAACCTCCACTGAATTTTTTATTAATCTTGTTCATACGATGTTTAAAGGAGCTCCGGCAATAATGTGTTCTGATTTGGATATTGAGAAACTTGAGCCTTATGCTTTTACTGATTGCCAAATTTTCTTTTGATACTAATATGGATGATATTCGAATTTTCTTTCATGATTTAAAGCTTTCCAGTGTGTTTTATGTTGGTTTGTTGGATGGTCATCATGTCCTCATAAATTATCTAATGATCTTGACTATAGCCAGATTTTCCTCACGATCTTATTATGTTAAAATTGTCAAATGCTTATCCCTAAATGGACTCATTTTTTGACATTCAAGAAGAATCTCCTATAGTGCTAGTTTGGATTGCTTTGCCTAATCTTAGGATTCATTTTGTTAATTATCAATTTCTTCATGTGGTTGGGTCTATTTTTGGTAGACCTTTACAAATCAATGAAGGAACTATGGCTAAATCTCACCCTTCAGTTGCTAGTATCCTTATTGAAATTGATGTTATAAAGAAGTTTCCTAAGGAGATTTGGATAGGGTCCAAAAAGTATGGGTACTTTCAACCGGTTGAATTTGAAAACCTTCCTGCTTTCTGCAATCACTGCAAAACCCATGGCCATGTCTTTTCAGATTGTTTCATTGCTCATCCTCAACTTAGAAAAAAATTAAAATCCTAAGCGATTGATCAACCGAGATCTTTAACTAATAAAAATAAAAGTTTTGTTTCTTCTGAAAAAGATAAAGATGTTGCTACTTGAATTTTTTTAACTTTTAAGAATGCTTTTGAAAATGTTTCTAAAAATGATGGTGATGCTTTGAATGGTAATCAGATTTTATATTCTATTGATCCTATGCTTTCTAGAAATATTCAAGATGATGTTATTCAATTTTGGTTTCCTCTACTAAATATTGTTGTGATATAGCTCTAAAATTTAAAGATAATGTCTTTCTTTCTGATTTTCAAGAACCATTAAAAGAAAAGGATGATTTTAATTCTTTTAATATGGAAGTTGTTGATGGTTTGGATAAGATGGATGTTGTGCAACCTGCTTCTTGTTTGCTTAACAAATCTATTTCTTCGCCTTCTTTAACTGTTATTTCTGATGATGTTTTGCCTATGGTTTCTTCTCAATTAATGGATACTAATGTTTTAGTGCCTTTTCAATTGGATTCTCCTACCAAATCTATAATTATTAAGAGTTCTAATGCTCCTTCTGATGATGAATCTTTGGGAAATGAAACTGGTTCTCAAACTATTTTTGTGAAAAGGAAAAAATAGTTCAAAAATTTTCCTCCTAAAGTTTCTAGATCGACTCGATCTTCTTCATCTTCTTTGCCTAATAAGAATTAATGTTTAATTTTTTTTAAAATGTTTGAGCATTGGTACTCTTGCTATTAGGAATAGGATTAAGAACCTTTGTAGGGTTTATAATGTCAGTTTCTTTGTTATTCTTGAACCTCTTATTTTTCTTCTAAAATTATGCATGCGGCTAGAATTATTGGTTTCTCCAATTATTTTTTTAACAATAGCAATAAGATTTGGTTATTTTGGAATAATTCTCTTTCTATTAATGTCATTAATGATTTTCATCAAGTTGTAAATGTGGATATTTCTTTTGGTGATTATCATGCTTTTGGCTCTTTTGTTTATGCTGCTTGTAATATGATTGAGAGGAGGATTCTTTGGGATCAATTATCTACTTTTGCTTACTATTATTGATTCTTGGATTGTTGGTGGGGATTTCAATATGGTCCTTTCTATGAATGAAAGAAAAGGGGTTCTTTCTAATTTACATTCTATGGAAGATTTTTTGAATATGTTCTTGGAGTGTAATCTACATGATGTTGGTTTTATTGGCTCTCATTTCACTTGGAATAATCATAGATTTTGGCAACGTTTGGATCGTGCCTTATTTAATAATTTTTGGTTAAATCATTGGCCTTTGACTTTGGTTGAACACCTTCATAGAACTCTCTCGGATCATGCTCCTCTTTTGTTTTCCATTAATAATGTTCTTCATAACAATAATGTTATTAAAAATTTTCATTTTCAAAATATGTGGTTGCATGATAGTGGCTTTCTTGATGCTATTGCTTCTAATTGGTATGCTCCTCTTTCTCTTGATGATTCTGCTTTTGGTATGAAGAGATTTTGGCTTAAACTAAAAAGTCTTAAGCATCATATTAATTGGTGGAATAGAAATTATTTCAAAAAATCTTTTGATAATATCAAGAACATGGAACAATAGGTGAAAGATTTGGAAGAACTTGTTATTAATGATTCCTCTTTTGTTCTAACCTTGCTAAAAGATAATCTCACTAAGTTTAGATATAGAGGAAACCTATTGGAGATAAAAGCTACTTCTAAACATCTTTCCGGGGAAAGAACACTAAATATTTTCATGCTTTGGTTATGAAAAGGAGTTCTTGGGAAAATTCATAAAATCAAGAATTGATGGTTCTTGGATCACCAAAAAAGAGGATATTTTTTTTTGCTATTAACTATTTTAAAGATCTTTAAATAAAAATTGTCACCTTGAGTTATCTAACCCCTCTATCATTTCTTATTATGTCTCTTGAGGATAATGATTGCTTGGTTTCTCCTCCTTTGATGAGGAAATTTTTAATATTCTTGGTATGAATGTTAATTCTATTGCAGATTGGATGGCTATTCTACTTTATTCTTCCAAAAGCTTGGTTTATTATTAAATTTGATCTTGTTAATGTGAGGATTTCTTTCTTTGGAACTCTAATCCTAAATACTTCACTTCTACAAATATTATTCTTATTCCCAAGAAAGATAATCCTGACTTCTAGAATGATTTCAGACCTATTAGTCTTTGTACTTTCTTTAATAAATTGATTTCTAAAATTCACAACTAGTATGCTTGGTAAATTTCTTCCTAAGATTATTTCTCCTAATCAAACTAGCTTTGTGAATGGTAGGACTATCTCGACAACAACATCTTGCTTGCAAGAATTAATTCATGATTTAAATGTAAAACTATAGGTGGCAATTTACTTTTCAAGCTTGATATTACCAAAGCTTATGACAACATTTCTTGGGATTTTGTTAACATCATTCTCTCTTTATTCAATTTCTCCACTAAATTTATCTCTTTGGTTAGCAATATCATTTGTAATGTTTGGTTCTCTTTAGTTATAAATGGTTATAACTTTAGCTTCTTTAAGTCTTCCCAAGGTATTAGACAAAGGTGATCCTCTTTCTCATCACTTTTTTATTATTGCTATTGAATATTTGTCTCATTGGCTTAATTTTTTGTTTGGGAAGATTTCTATAACGTATTTCAAGAATCTTGGTGGTTTGGCTATATCCCACTTAAGTTTTGCTGATGACTTCATTATATTTTGTAATGGCTCGTTACAATATGTTAAAAATTGAAGGTGTTTCTGAATAAGTTTGAAAAGGAAAGTGGCCTCTTGATTAGTACTAAAAGTTTTTATCTCCTATTTCTATTTTTGCTCATAGAATCAATAGAATAAAGGATATTACTGGATTTTCTCATCAATGTCTTCCTATCAAGTATTTAGGTTCTCCTTTATATTGTGGTCCCTAAGAGGTCTCACCTTTTTTGATGAGGTTATCCGAACATTCGAATAAGATTTCTACCCTTGAATTTTTTTTATCTTTTGGTGGCATTAATTGTTATTAAAGTATTATTTACTCTCTTCCTTTTATTTGCTACTTAATATTGTTTCTACTTCTCTTATTATTATGTGGATTGAAAGGCTTTTTAATAATTTTTTTGGGGGCTCAAGTCTTTCTGCCAAAAGATTTTATTGGCCCTCTTGGAATAACAAGTGTGGTACTTTATTTGAAGGTGGTCTTATTGTTGGATTCCACTAATGGTTTTTCTTTAAACTTTGGTGGAATTTTAGGAAGAATGTTAGTCTTTGGGCTAATTTTATGAATTTCAAATACTAAAGGTAAACATCCTTTAACTTGTAGCTATAAGCATGGTGACTCTATTGGTTGGAAATGCCTTTGTGCTATTAAATGGAAAGCTAATTCTCTCATTTTTGGGGTATTAATAGTGGCTCCTCTTTCTTTTGGCAAGATAATTGGATGGGGGAATCCTCTATTGATTCTATGCTTAATACTCACTCTACTTTTTCTTTGAAAGTTAAGCATTTTATTTTAAATGGTGAGTGGAATCATTCTCTTTTGTCTTACTTGATTCCTGATTTCATTTGTAATAATATCACCAAGATTCCTATTGATGGTACTATTTATGATCAAGTTTTTACCAGCATTACTAGTAATGGTGATTTTTCCTTTCAAGATACTTTGCACCATATTAGAGATAATAAACCCTCTTCTTTTCATTTTTAAGATTTGGAATAACATTATTCCTACTCTTATTCTATTCTTGTTTGGAGGATTTTAAGGGTTTTATTGTATTGATTCTTTACTTTTGGAGAAAGGTTTTATCTTCCTTCTAAATGCTTGTTTTGTTTTCATATTGAGAATGTTAGCCATGTTTTTTTGTTAATGGTGCAATTGCCTCTAAAGTTTGGAATTTGTATGAGGACTTATTCAACATTAGTTCTTTTAATAGTAATTTTACCTTAATGCAGCTCCTTACTTTCTTAATATTGTCAAAGGGCATATCAAAATTGTTGTGGCTGTTACTTTGATTTGGTTCATTTGGCTTGATAGAAATGATGCTAAACATCATAATGTGCCTATGAATCATAAGAGGATTATTGATAGGACTAAAGAAAAAAAAGTTTCTTTACATAAGGTTGTGCTTCTTAATGGTACTAATTTTAGAGGTTGCATGTTTGTTGCTTCTAAATTGGGTATTAAGTTTCCTTATTGTGATATGCCTCCTTCTTATAAAATCATTTACTGGATTAAGCCTCTTAAAATTAACACTGATGGCTCTATTGCACTTAACAAATCTAGCTGTGGTGGTATTTTTCATAATAATCTTGGGAGTATTATCTTGGCTTTTGCACTTGACAAATCTGGCTGTGGTGGTATTTATCATAACAATCTTGGGAGTATTATCTTGGATTTCTCCACTCCTCTCTTTACTACTTCTATTATTATGGCTGAACTAATGGTTGTTTATCAAGCTCTTAAGCTTTGTTTGGAGAAGAATTTTCTTTCCATTTGGTTGGAATCTGATGCTGAGATGGTTGTTACTATGATCAACTCAAATCACAAGGGTAATGCTCAATTTTTCTACTTAAGAATATTAAAGCTATTATTTTTAAATTGTCTTTTAAGATGACTCATATTTTGAGAGAAGGTAATGCTAGTGCTGATTTTTTTTGCTGGCTAGGGGAGTAATCTTTTTTTATTTTACTTTATTTTCCAATGATAATATTCCAAAGCAATAAAGAGGCCTTTCTAACTTAGATAAAGCTGGTTTGCCTTATGTCAGATTTACTTAATTTCATTTTCTCCTTCTATGATGGTGGTTGCTATCCCTTGTTCTTGGCTGACTTTGCTACTTGGTCTAGTGCATTTCTATGAGGTTTGTTGGCAATGATGGCTGGGATGTTCCTTTTTCCTTTGGTTGGTAGCCTTTTTTTGTGATTGTAACCCTTCTTCTAGAGGTTTGGCTGCTCACAAAATTTGGTTGCCCCCCTTTTTCTATATTGAGCCTGAACCTTTCTTTCACTCTTCATCCCTTCCTTTTTTTCTTCCTTGATCTTTCTCTTACTTTCCTTCAGGTCTTTCTTCTTTTCTTTGTCGTGTTTGAGCTTGTGGCTTCACGCTCTCCCTCTCTGTTGTTCTCTTTGTGGTCATTGGTTGTTTCTTTTTTTGCTTTTTATTTTGTTGCTCCTTTTCTTAGGTTTTATTTTCTTTCTTGCTTCTTTTATAATAGTTTGGGGAATTTTCTCTAGGTTGATTGTAGCTCTTGGAGCATTAGTTTTGAGGATTTTCCCTCTTAAGGACTTTGAACTCCTTTGTGGCATTGAAATTTCTCCCGTGGGTTTTATCAAAAAAAAAAAAAAACAAAATCCTAAACCCTAAACCCAAACCTTAAACCCTAAACCTAAACCAACTAAACCTAAACCCAAAAAAAAAAATAAAACCTAAACTAAATAAAATCTAAAAGAAAATAAATAAATATAACTAAAAATAAAATAAAATAAAATAAAAACATAAACTAAAACTAAACCTAAACCTAAACCTAAAAAAAATAAATAAAATAAAATAAACTAAAATAAAATAAATAAAAACCTAAACTAAACTAAAAAAAATAAAACCTAAATAAAAAAAACTAAACCTAAAAAAATATAATAAACCTAAAATAATATAATAAACTAAATAAAACTTAAAAAATAAACCTAAATAAAAATGAAACCTAAATCTAAACTAAAAAAAAACTAACCTAATAAAATAAATAAACTTAAAACTAAATAAACTAAATACCCCTATAAACTAAAAAATAAAACCTAAATAACCTAAAATAAAACCTAAAACCTAAACCTAAAATAAAATAAAACCTAAACTAAAATAAACCTAAAACCTAAATAAATAAAATAAAAATAAATAAATAAACTAAATAAATAAAATAAAAAATAAAATAAACTAAAATAAATAAACAAACTAAATAAACTAAAACCTTTTTGTAATTTTAAAAATAAATAAATAAAAACCCTAATACCCTAACCCCTAAACCTAAAACCCTAAACTACCCACCTAAACTACCCTAACTTAAACCCTAAACCCTCCCACCCTAAACCCTAAACCTAAACTAAAAACCTAAACCTAAACCTACCCTAAACCCTAAACTCTGTTAAAAAATAAAACTTTAAACCTTAAACCCTAAACCTTAAACCAAAACCCTCTAAACTTAAACCCCAAACTAAAACCTAAACTCCAAAACAAACCTAAAGAAAAAAACTAAAATAAATCTAAACCCTAAACCCTAAACCTAAAACCTAAACCTAAAATAAATAAATAAATAAATAAAACCTAAACTAAAACCTAAACTTAAAACCTAAAATAAAATAAAATAAATAAAATTAAACTAACTAATTAAAAAAAAAAACCTAAACTAAAATAAATAAATAACCTAAATAAAATAAAACTAAACCTAAAATAAAAAAATAAAATAAAGATAAAATAAAATAAATAACAAAACTAAGTAAAAAAATAAAACAATAAAACCTAAAAATAAATAAAAATAACAACTAAACCCTAAACCAAAATAAACTAAAATAAACCTAAGCCTAAACTAAAAGAAAACCTAAAAAAACATAAAATAACAACCTAAAACCTAAACCTAAAAAAATAAAATAAAACCTAAACCTAAACCTAATAATAAAAATAAAACCTAAACCTAAAAAATAAAATAAAATAATACTAAACTAAAAGATAAACCTAAACTTAAACCTAAACCTAAAAAATAAACTAAAATAAACAAAAACTTAACTAAAATAAATAAACCTAATATAAATAAAGTACACTAAATAAAAAAGAAAGGTATACCTAAATTAAAATAAAAAAATAAAGTAAACCAAAATAAATAAAAATAAACTAAATAAACCTAAACCTACCATTTTACTTATTTTTTTTAAAAAACCCTAAACCATAAACTAAAAATAAAACCCAAAATAAACCAAATAAAAAACCTAAAATAATAAAATAAAACCTAAACCTAACCTAAAAAATAAAAATAAAATAAAAATAAAACTATACTAAAATAAACTAAAATAATAAACCTAAAAATATAAAAAATAAAATAAATAAACTAAATAAAAAAAATAAAAATAAACTAAAATAAATAAAAAATAAACTAAATAAACCTAAACCTACCAGTTTACTTAAGTAAATAAAATAAAATAAATAAAATAAATAAAATAAAAAATAAAAAAACCTAACCCTAAACCCTAAACCTTAAAACTAAGCCTAAACCCTAAACCTACCTACACTAAACCTAAAATCTAAACCCTAAATCTAAACCCTAAACCTAAACCCACAAAACCCTACCCTCCTAAACCCTAACCCTAAACTCCTAAACTCTAAACCTTAAACCTTAACCTAAACCTAAACCTTAAACCCTAAAACCCTAAAAAACATAAACCTAAAACCTAAACCCTAAAACCTAAACCATAAATACTAAACCCCAAAACTAAATAAAATAATAAAATAAAATAAAATAATAACCTAAACTAAAACCTAAACTAAACCTAAAACTACCAAACCTAAATCAATAATAAAATAAAATAAAGAAAAACTAAAATAAAATAAAATAAATAAAACCTTAACTAAAAATAAAATAAAATAAACCTAAAAATTAAAACCTAAATAAAGAAAAACTAAACCTAAAATAAAAATAAAATTAACTTAAGATAAAATAAAATAAATACTAAATGAAAACCTAAACCTAAAATAAACCTAAAGAAAACCTAAAATAAATAAAAAATAACACCTAAACCTAAACTAAAAAAAAATATAGACTATAAAAAATATAATAAAACAACTATAAAATAAATAATAAAACCAAACTAAAATAAACTAAACCTAAAATAAATAAAATATACTAAAAATAAACCTAAGCCTAAACTAAAAAATAAAACTTAAAAATAAACTTAAAATAATAACCTAAAACCCAAACCTAAAAAATAAAATAAAAAAGTAAACCTAATCCTAATTATATAAAATAAAACTTATACCTAAAAAATAAAATAAAAATAAAACTAAATAAAAACAAACCTTAACCTAAACCTAAACCTAAAAAATAAACAAAAATGAAAAAGAAACCTAAACTAAAATAAATATACTTAATATAAACAAACTAAACTAAAGAAAAATTAAAAATAAAATAAACTAAAATAAATGAAAAATAAACCAAATAAATATGAATCTATTGGTTTATTTAATTTTTTTTTTTTAAAAAAACCCTAAACTCTAAACTAAAAAATAAAAAGTAAAAATAAACCTAAAATAAAAACCTAAAACATGAACCTAAAAAATAAAATAAAACCTAAGCCTAAATCTAAAAAATAACACATAAACCTAAAACTAGAAAATAAAATAAAATAAAACTTAAACCTAAACCTAAACCTAAAAAAATATACTAAAATAAACTAAATGAAATAAAATAAAAATAAACCTAAATAAAAATAAAAATAAAATAAACTAAAATAAATAAAAAATAAACTAAAACCTAAACCTACTTTAATTTAAAAGAAATAAAAAAATAAAAAACCCCAAACCTAAAATTAATGTTATACCCTAAGCCCTAAACCCTAAACCTATAATCCTAAACCCTAAACCCTAAACCCTAAACCCTAAATTGTAAACCCTAAACCATAAATCCCTAAACCTTAAATGCTAAACCCTAAACTCTATTAAAAAAAAGCCTTAAACCCAAAAGCCTAAATTAAAACCTAAACCCTAAACCCTAAACCCTAAACCCTAAACCCTAAACCTTAAATCCTAAAACCCTAAACCATAAACCATAAACCTAAACTAAAAACTTAAACCTAAATAATAAAATAAACTAAAATCATAAACTAAAACCTAATTAAACCTAAACATAAACCTAAAAAATAGAAAATATAAACTAAAATAAAATAAAATAAATCAAACCTAAACTTAATAAAAAATAAAATAAACCTAAAATGAAAACCTAAATAAAATAAAAACTAAACCTAAAATAAAAAAAAAAAACCTTAGATAAAATTAAATAAAAAGTAAATGATAACCTAAACCTAAAAGATAAACCTAAAAAATAAATAAAATAACTTAAACCCTAAACTAAAAAAAACCTAAACTTAAAAAAATAAAATAAACAAAAAATAAATGTAAACCTAAACTAAAATAAACTAAACTAAACTAATAAAACCTAAACTATAAAATAAAATAAACTAAAATAAACCTAAGCCTAAACTAAGAAATAAACCTACAAATAAACCAAAAAAATAATAACCTAAACCTAAACTAAAAAATAAAATAAAAAAACCTAAATTTAAACTTAATAATAAAAAAATAAACCTAAACCTAAAATAAATAAATAAAATTAAAACTAAACAAAAAATAAACATAAATAAACCTAAAAAAAAAAAATAAACAAAAATAAAAAACCTAAACTAAATAAATAAACCTAATATAAATAAACTAAACCTTAAAAATAAAAAACAAAATAAAAAAAAATAAAAAATAAAATAAACTAAAATAATTTAAAAAATTAACTAAAAAAATAAACCTTAGTTTTTTTTTAAAAAAAACCCTAAACCCTAAACTATAAACCTTAAACCCTAAAAGCCCTAAACCCTAAATCCTAAACCCTAAACCCTAAACCCTAAACTCTAAACCCTAAACCCGAAACTTACAACACTAAACACTAAACCCTAACTCTTAAACCCTAAACCCAAACCCTAAACCTAAACCTTAAAAGCATAAATCTTAAAACCCTAAACCTTAAACCATAATCACTAAACCCTAACCGTAAACCCTAAACCTTAAAGCCAAAAAATACCTAATAATCCTAAGCCTAAATCTAAACCCTAAGAATGGGCAAAACTTTGATGGCAGGAACATCACCGTCAACCAGGCACAGTCTAGATCTGGCGATGGAGGGAAAGGCGTAGGCAATGGTTATCATAGTGGTAGTGGGGAATTTGGAGGTGCTAGTGGATATAGAGGTGTTGGTTGAAGCAGTGGTAGTTATAAAGGTAGGAGGAGCGATGAAGGTTACAGCCGTGGTGGTGGTGGAAGAAGAGATCAGAGATATGATGGTGGATCCTGCTACTCGAGAGGCCGGGGTGGTTCTGATGTTTTTTGAACTAGAGAAACTCAAGAATGACCGATCTGATCTACGGCTTATCAAATTATGTCTTTTCAGTAGAGACATTTCCAGTTATCTAGGGTTTTTGATTTGTTCTATGCATGCTCATTTTTTATCTATGCTATTGCTTGTGTCTTAGAAAACTTGATGTGTTACTTGGTTAATGAAATCAAAAAGAAGAAATGTTGAATCAGAATTTGTTCACTTTAAAAATAAAAAAAACCAAAAACCCTAAATACTAAACTAAAATGTGATCCCACCTAAACCTAAACCTTAAACCCTAAACCCTAAACCGTAAACCCTAAAAACCCAAAACCCTAAATTATAAAACCCTAAACTCTAAACCCTAAACCCTAATCCCTAAAATGCTAAACTGAAATAAAGAAAATAAAATAAAATAAAATCCTAAACTAAAACTTAAACCTAAACTTGAAAAGAAAATAAAATAAAAAATAAAATTAAAACTAAAATAAAATAAATAAATACCTAAACTAAACTAAAAAAATAAATAACCTAAATAAATTAAAAGCTACACCTAAAACAAAATTAAAATAAAATAAAACTAAATAAAAACCTAAACCTAAAAATTAATAAAAAATAAAACCTAAACCCTAAACTAAAAAAAACATAAATCCTAAAATAAAAAAACCTAAACCTAAACTAAAATAAACCTAAACCTAAAATAAATAAACTAAACCTAAACTTAAATCTAAACTAAATAAAATAAAATAAACTAAAAATAAACCTAAACCTAAACTAAAAAATAAAACTTTAAAATAAACCTAAAATAAAACCTAAAACCTCAACTTAAAAAAGTAAAATAAAACCTATACCTAAACCTAAAAATAAAATAAAAATAAATCTAAACTAAAAACCTAATAAACCTAAATAAAAAATCTAAAATAAAATAAATAAACTTAAAATAAATAAACTAAACTAAATAAAAATAAAATTGAACCAAAAAAAATTAAAATTAAAATAAACTAAAATAAATAAATAAATAAACTAAATAAACCTAAACCTATTAGTTTACTTAATTTAAAGAAAATAAAATAAATAAAACCCTAAACCCTAAACCCTAAACCCTAAATCTAACCTTAACCTTAAACCCTAAAAAAACCCTAAACCTAAACTAAAACCCACCCTAAACCCTAAACCTAAACCCTAAACTAAACTTAAAACCCTAAGATAACCCTAAACCATAAACAAAAATCCTAAACCTAATTTAAACACTAAACCCTAATCCCTAAACCCTAAACTCTAAGGTCGATACCCTAACCCTAAATCCTAAACCCTAAAACCCTAAACCTAAACCCTAAACCCTAAACCTTAAATCCTAAACCCTAAACTTAATCCTAAAGAAACTAAATAAATAAAAAATAAACCTAAACCCTAAAACCTAATAAACCTAAACCTAAACCTAAACCCTAATAATGGGAAGAACCTTGATGAGGAACATCGTCAACTAGGCTCGCCTAGATTTGGCAATGTAGTGATGGTGGAGGTGGGTTATCGTAGTCGTGGTGGGGATCTAGAGGTGCCGGTGGATATGAAAGTGTTGGTGGGTGGTGGAGGTGAGGAGGGCAGGATGTTACAAATGGTGGTCACGAGGGACAGATCGAGAATAGGGATCCGCCTCAAGAGGTGGTGGTGGTTCTGATGGGAACTAGAGAAGCTAAAGAACGGTCGATCCGATCTCCTGCTTATGGAATTGTGTCTTTATGGTAGAGATAGTTCTAGTTATCTAGGGTGTTTGATTTACTCTATGTGTGCTCATTTTTTATCTATGTCATCACTTGTGTCTTAGAAAACTTGGTGCTTTTGGTGATATCAAAAAAAAATAAATGTTGAATATGAATTTGTTCTCTGTTAAAAAAACCTTAAACCCTAAACCCTAAACTAAAACCTAAACCCTAAACCTAAAACCTAAACCCTAAACCCTAAAACCATAAACCCTAAACACTAAACCATAAACCTAAACACAAAACCCTAAACCCTAAAACCCTAAACTATAACCTATTGACCTCACTTTTGGAGTGAGCTTCCTCAACTTCCCTTATCAT
>JAKCPB010000755.1:0-114051 GCA_021442155.1 Cymbidium sinense | reverse complement strand
TTGGGTTTAAGTTTGAAAACTGATGTTTAGGTTAGGGTTAGGGTTTTTTAAGGTTGTTTAGGGTTTAGGGTTGTAGTTTAGGGCTTAGGGTTTATTTTAGTTTTAGGATTTAGGGTTTTTTTTTTAAAATTAAGTAAACTAGTAATTTACTTTATTTAGTTCATTTATATTTATTTAAGCTTATTTTATTTTTATTAATATTGGTTTATTTTTTTATTTAGTTTAGTTTAGTTTTTTAAGTGTATTTTTTAAGTTTAGGTTTAGGTTTATGCTTATTTTTTAGTTTATTATTATTTTCATTTTATTTTTAGGTTTAGGTTTTATTTTTTCTTTTTAGGTTTAGGTTTAGGTTTAGGTTTTTATTTTATTTTTTTAAGGTTTAGGTTTTAGGTTTTTATTTTAGGTTTATTTTTAGGTTTTATTTTTTAGTTTAGGTTTAGGTTTATTTTTAGTTTATTTTATTTAGTTTAGGTTTAGGTTTATGTTTAGATTATTTTAGGTTTAGGTTTAAGTTGAATTTATTTTAGTTTAGGTTAATTTTATTTTGTTTATTTTATTTTTATTTTAAGTTTAGGTTTTTTTTTTAGTTTATGGTTTAGGTTTTATTTATTATTTATTTTAAGGTTTATTATTTAAGTTTTGGTTTTCATTTAATTTTTATTTTATTTTATTTTAGGTGTATTTTATTTTTATTTTACGTTTAGTTTTTATTTTATTTAGGTTTTTATTCTTAGGTTTATTTTATTTTTCAATTTAATTTAGGTTTTTATTTATTTTATTTTAGTTTTTTATATTTTATTTTATTTTATTTTTAAGTTTAAGTTTAGGTTTTTTTTTTTATTTTATTTTTATATTTTTTTAAAATTTTATTTATTTTATTTATTTAGGTTTTAGGTTTTAGGTTTTAGGTTCAGGTTTAGTTTTAGGTTTAGGTTTAGGGTTTAGGGTTTAGGGTTTAGGTTTGTATGTTTTAGGGTTTAGGTTAGGATTTAGGGTTTAGGGTTATACATTTTGGTTTAGGTTTAGGGTTCTGATTTAGTTTAGGTTTAGAGTTTAGAGTTTAGAGTTTGTTTAGGGTTTTAGGGTTTAGGTTTTGGGTTTTAGGTTTAGGGTTTAGGGTTTAAGGTTTAGGTTTAGGTTTGGTTTAGGGTTTTGATTTTAGTTTAGGGTTTAGGATTTTAAATTTTTTAAATAGAGAATAAATTGATTCAATATTTCTTCATTTTAGTTCATCAACCAAGTAACACCAAGTTTTCTATAAGCTATATTAAAATGAGCTCACATAGGGCAAATCAAAACCTAGATAACTAGAATTGTCTTTATAAAGACAGTTCCATAGTAGCAAATCGGATCGACCATTCTTGATTTCTCTGGTTCCCATCGAACTACAAGCCTCTCAGCTCCACCATCATATCCAGATCTCTCCCTCATACCTCCATTTTTCCACCTCCATTACCACCACCTCAATATCCACGCCTCAGATCCCCACCACCATTGTGAAAATAGGCTTGCCTTATTTCCACCGCCACATCTATCGAGCATGGTTTTATTTTATTTAACCAGGGTTTTGGGTTTAGGTTTTAGGGTTTTGGGTTTTAGGGTTTAAGGTTTAGGGTTTAGTATTTAGGGTTTTTAGGATTTAGGGTTTAGGGTTTAGGTTTAATGTCTAGGGTTCAAGTTTTAGTTTAGGGTTTAGTGTTTTAGGTTTTTTTTAATAAAGAAAAAATTCAGATTCAACATTTCTTTTTTTTCAATTTCACCAACCAAGTAACACACCAAGTTTTCTAAGACACAAGCGACATAGATCAACAATGAGCATGCATAAAACAAATCAAAACCTTAGATAACTAGAATCATCTCTATTATAAAGACAGTTCCATAGCGATCGGATCGTTGTTCATGGTTTCTCTAGTTTCCATCAGAACCACCCTGGCCTCTTGAGTAGCGGGACCCACCATCATTTCCCTGATTTGTCCCTCTGCCACCACCACGGCTGTAACCTCCGTCACTCCTCCCGCCTCCATAACCACCATTGCTCTGACCATCACCTCCATATCCACCAGCACCTCTAGATCCCCCACCACCATCATATAACTTCTACCTCATTTGCCTCCATCACCGGATCTAGATTGAGTCAGTTGATGATGTTCTTTATGGTTCTTCCCATTCTTAGTGTTTATGTTTTCTTTAGGAAATTAGAGGAATTTTTGCCACAAAGAAAAGTACAAAGTCTTTAGAGGGGGTAAATCTCTAAACTAATGCTCAAGGAACCATAATAAGTCATGAAGAGATAAACCCCCTAACTATTACAATAATATAAGGGAAAAAAACCAAAGCAAAAGAAAAACCAAATTAGCAACAACAATAGATCCATGTGTGCAATAGCAACATCCACTAGGTCTTTTTGATACAAGCAAGATCCACTACATGATTCTCCCAACCTATAAAAGAAATCTGCAACATACTAATGAAAGGATGAGTACAATTAAGCAAGCATAAAGGGTATGAGCCAAGTAAAGGAGCAAAGTAAAGAAAAGTCTAGCTCGGTTACAATCATCTCAGGAGCAACACTATATGTAAGCATCAAACTTTGAAGAAGGGTTACAATTACATATAGTGCTACCAACCAAAAAAGATGGAGGGAAAACATTAATCATCATTGCCTCTTGTAGCCCATCATCCCAAGTCCATCATCTTGCAAGGCAAACTCCTCAAGCGAAACATAATAGATAATAAAACCACCAAACAAGTAAGCCCAATAAGTCAGAAAATCAACCAACCCTCAGGGACAACAGCAGAATAGTAGGAACACCACCAAAGCCACCACCAAAGAGAAATAGGAACATCAAAGGGAGCAAGCATCATGACCTTAACAACATAAACTAGAAAAAACCAAGACCAAAATGAAAAAACACAAGAGCTCATGTTCTCCACAAGAAAATAGAAAGTGTGCAGAAAACCAGAAGAAAAGGAGTGACCAAGAGGAGAACCATAGGGAGCAGGGACATGTCACCAATAGAGCAAAAAAGAAAGGCTAAAACAACCACCTATCCATCCAACCCAACCATCTAAAGTAGCATACCAACTCAACCGATAACATAGCCTCCCAACCAACCACCATAGTAGAAAATCCAAATCGTAAAAGACCAACTGCATCCACCATGCCAAAACCACCCAAGATAACCAGCAAAAGTGTAGAAGCAAACAACAACATCCACCAAACCCAACAAAAGTTGCATAATTTTTGATCTAGGTGAGGTGAATAGCCAGCCAAAAATAAAATGAAGCAAAGACCAGTAAGACAGACTAAAAGCCATCCATCATAGGCAACAACAATACAATAAGAACACCACCAAAGCTAACAGCAAAAATGGAGGAGAAATATCAATGATTGCAAGCATCATAACCATAGCCAAGTTAGGCACCAATACACCAAACCAAGTCACGGATCCCAAAGAAAAACACCACTAAACATCCATCAACCCAAAATAACAACAAAACAAAAGCGACTACAACCAGAGGAAGACCATTATACAGGAAAACCACACAAAGAAACAAACCCAAACTAGCAAAAAGCGACCACCAAATCAATCCACAAAAAAAGAAGAAATAAGTCAACAAATAACCTCCACCTTGCCAAATCTAATCAAAATTAGAACCAACAACCCCGATCGCCACCAAGTGGATAAACAACCAAAATAACCACCGACCAATAACCAACCCACAACCAAACAAAGGCCCCCACCAACCACCATAGAAAATCTAACTTAGTTAAAGAAGAAACCAACCTGGAGATATGACAAACCCCATGCAGAAAACAACAATCAATGCCATCGCCCAAATGAAGGTCTCCAAAAATAACCAAACAACAATAATCACACCAGCCAGGAAAATAGCAATCACCAAGATGAAAAAATCACAACAACCTTGGAAATAAAAAATAAAAACCACAAGGTAGGAACCACAAGGAAACCCAAAAGCAGAGCTCAAAACAAAACAGCATAGGCCCAAGAGTGAAAATAAGCAAATGGCCACAACCCAAAAGGGTTTAACAAAGGGGAACCAAAAGCAATGGATCATCAAAAAAAATAAAAAAAACCAAGAAAATTATAATATGAAATAAGATAATCTAGTGTTATCAGATTGACCAAACCCTTAAAAGTTTAGGAAATTATGATTGTCAAATAAAGTGAAATTAGATAAGTTGGCACCTAAAGTAGCCAAAGAAATTAGCATAAGCATTACCTTCATGAAGGATATGGGTACAAACTTGAGAAAGAAGATTTTAGTATGATTGAGAAGATAAAATAAATCAGCATTTATTGTTCTATTAGAGTTTAGCATGTCAAAGCAAGAGTGCATCAACTTCAATCTAGATGTTGAGGAAACCTTTATTGAAACAAATTTCAATAGCTTTATTGACAGCCTTAAGGTCAACATAGATAACAAAATAGGCTTTTAGAGGATAGGAAAAAGCATAAATGACAGTACCTTTAGAATCCCTAAGAATACCACCACAACCATATTTATTGGAAGGAACAATACCATCAATATTCACTTTAATCAAATTTTCTTTAGGTTTGATCCAATGGATAATCATAGCTCTCTTATAAGAGTCATCATCAGGCAGAATGATACCCAATTTTTTAGCCACAAATTTATAGCCTCAAAAATGAATGTTGCTAACAGGATTGGCATGAAATAGAGCATGAATTTTATTTTTATTTGGTTTTATCCAGTATCCTTTTATGGCTCATATGAATACCATGATATTTAGCATCATTTATATTCATCTAGATGAACCAGATAATGGTAACAATAACTAGAACTTTGATATGACCTTTCATAATTTTTTGGAAATAGACTTCAAGATGTTGATATATGAAAAGAGGGCCATGCAAGTAGTTGGTATTAAATAAATCATCATGCCATAACCATAATTTAGATTCAATAGCACCATTGACAAAAACATGATTAACAATTTCAATATAAAATAAACAATAGGACTTGGAAGGCAAATAAAACCCTTTATTCCAGAGCAAAGTGTCCACAAGAATAAAGATATTTAAAATCCTCGAAGTTAAAACTAAATAAGAAATGGGAATGATATTGCTCCAAAGTTTAATCAAAACATTATAGGAGTTTTGCTTATCTCTAATAAAATTCAAACCTCTTTAAGAACAAAATCACCATTGTAAGAAAGCTTAAAGAGAATTTGGCCCAATTTGTTAGAGAAAATAGGGATATTTCTATAGTTATCTAAAAGAGAAATAGGAATATAATTCTCAAGTTTGTTTTCATTTGAAGTGTTATTATGCAAGAAAGAGTTAACTTTAATAGCAGCAGTAGAGTGGGTAGATAAAAGGGAGTCAATAGAGCCATTGCCAATCCAATTGTCTTGTTGAAAGAAAGAAGAACCTGAATGAATACCCCAAGACATTAAGGGTTCAACAACCCATTTAATGGAGCAAAGCCTTTTCCAAACTAGAAGGTCACCAACTTTATAAGCATAGATAAGAGGGCGTTTACCTTGGAAAAGAAATTTCATCATAAAATTAGCCCAAAGGCAATCATCCTTTCTAAAATTCCACCATAGTTTATGAGAGAAGGCAGTAATAGCTTCACAAATCAGTTTGCAAAAGAGACCACCTTCCCTCAAGGGACCACAACATTTATGCCAGGAAGTCAAATGCATTATTTTAGTAGAATTATTGGATACCCAAAATAATTTATTATGCAAGCGATCAATTCTGATAAGAGTAGAATTACTGGGGATAATAGTTTGAATCAAATAAAGAGGCATTGAATTAAGAGTGCTTTTAAGAATAGTGAGCCTGCCACCAAAGGAAAGTAAATGAAATCCCCAAACAAAAATTTTATTTAATTTTTTTGAATTAACTCATCCAAAAGATGGGATCGTTTCGGACCTTTAAAAATAGGAGCACCCAAGTACTTTAGAGGAAGGTGTTGATGTTTAAAGTTAGTGATATAGATTTGATTAATTTTATTATTGGAGAAGCTTGAAGAAGTAATAAAATAGCTTTTATTATCATTGATAGATAGATCACTTTCTACCAATTTTATTTAAAAATCTTGAGATTATTGATATGATGAATAGAAGCATTACAAAAATAATGAAATCATCTACAAAGCTTAAATGATAGAAGAAGACCACTAAGAGTTCTGTAATTCATGCTAGGATTATTTAAGAATAGATCATTGATGCTCTTAGATAAGTACTCAACAACAATAATAAATAAGTCATGAGATAGAGAATCCCCTTATCTTAGGCCATGGGAAGAAGGAAAGAAGGGCTTCCCCATTAAGAAAAAAAAAAACTAGGCATTCTAATACAATTTTTTAATAAGAAAGATAAATTTATCAAAAAACCCAAATAAATTCAGAATATTGATGATGAAATCTTGAGAGATATTATCAAAAGCTTTGGAATAACCTAATTTGAATAGAATGTTGCAACCTCTAGTCCTAGCATATAATGCAAGAATTAAAATAGTGGGAAAGTAGAATATTATTAGAAATAGATCTACCTCTAACAAAATCTATTTGGTTTAGAGAGATCCTATGAAGTAAAGGATTGACCCTATTGGTTAGTTAGGAAATCGCTTATTAAAGATGTGCAAAGACTAATAGGTCTAAAATCACTCCAATAGTCTAGATTATCTTTCTTATGGATGATAATAGAAGTGTTAGAAAATATCTAGGAAAAGGATTACCATTAAAAAAAATGAACCATAGCCTCAACCAAATCATTTTTTAATAATAGACCCATTTTGAAAAATTGGGTAGTGAAACCCTCCATACCAGCAACATAATCTATGTTCATGCTATTAAGAACTATAAAAATTTCCTCTTATTTAGGTATAATAATAAGTAAATCATTGTCATTATTATTTATAATAGAAGGAATCAAGTGTGATTTAGAAATAGCTTCATAACAATAACTCTTATTAAGAATATTTTTAAAGTAATTAATGGTTGAATCCTGAATATCATTATTCTCTGTAATCCATTCTCCATTATCATCTTTAATTTTTTGAATATTATTTAAAGCTCTCTTTTATTAATAAAACATGGAAATATCTAGTATTTTTCTCACCAATCATAATAGGTTTGCTAGCAGCTTTTTGGTGCCAATAAGTCTCTTCCAAATTTTGAAAATTAACAAGTTTATCTTTCACCCCAGGCAAGTCCTTAATCTTAGTTGGATTAGACATAACAAAGACTTCAAGATCACAAACCATTTTTTCCATTTCTTTGATATTAGCAAAAATGTTTTTAAAATAATGCTTGTTCCACCAACCCAGATTTTGTTTAAGTCTTTTAAGCTTAAACCAAAATCTATTCATCCCCATAATCAATTGTCAGGATGTAAGGGTGGTTTCCAATTGTTAGCCACAACATTAAAGAAATGAATATGCTGAATCCACATGTTCTAAAATCTAAAATGAGCGAAATTTTTTGTTCTATTAGAGTTATCTTTAATAGAAACTAAAGAGGAGCATGATTGATAAGGTTCTACTTAAATGATGACAAAAGTAATAATTGAGTAATAATCAATGAGTATTAAAAAAATGGTCCAACCTTTGCCAAAGTTTAGAGTTTTGCCAAGTAAAAGTATAACCCTTAAAGCCAATATCAATCAAATTGCAATCAAATTGGAAAATTCTTCAATTGACTGAATATTAGGAGAGCAACCACTGCTCCGTTCAGAAGAGAATAAAATAGTGTTGAAATCCCCACCAACAAACCAAGGTTTATTGACAGAGGTAGCAAAATTCCTCAAATTTTCCCAAAGAAGATTTCTACTAGATATATTACAAGATGCATAGATAAAAGAGCCCAAAACACAATATTCATCAGTTGAATTATTGACAAGTTGTTGAAAATCATCAAGAATAGAAAGCACCATAAAATTATTCCAAAAAACACCAAATTTTATTACTAACATTAGAAAATTTTATTGAAACCAATTATTTTAGCAACATGGTTAATTTTGTTTGCATGAATAAGAGGCCAAAACAATAAGTAAAGAAATATTATGAATATGACAAAGGTTTCTAATCGATTATGAAAAAAAGAGGTTACGATCCTCTAACATTCCAAAGATAATTAAACATAAGGAAATAAATTAGGGGTTAAGAAAAGGTTAATTAAGAGGAGAGGTAGGTCACAGAGATCTAGTGTTTTTTGGACAATTTGGGAGGGTTTTAACATTTTTTTTCTTTTTTAGCATGATAAGTTTGGAAACCATTTCTTTTCCCATAGAATCATCATCCAGAAGGATTTATCAACATTAGTCACAGATTTGGGGATGTCTCCTATATAGAAGTGATTTCTCCTTGTTCCAAGCCATTAGAATTTATTAAAGGCAAATGAGCATCAGGTATAGCAAGTGAGGGAGCCGAAACAAAATTATTAAGAGGGAAAGTGTAAACATCAAGCCCTTCTTCTTCAATACCTAGATTATTAGAGAAAACCAAATCTTTTTTGAGAATTTAAATCATCCTGAACTAAAGTAAAGTTAGGTTTTTCAAATTGAATATCATGAAAAGCCAAAGCCATATTCTCCATTGAATTTGAGTGATGCATAACATTGACATCCTTATTAATATTTTCAATTAAAGCTACATTTATGTCTATCAAAATCGGTAAGGATGCATGGATCAACTCAGAGGAAAAAAATCATCATCCAAAAGATTAAAGAAATTATTATTTTCCACATTAGAAACCTTCAATTACATAGAATAAATTAGAGGTAAAACACACTTATTAGGAATATTCAAAATCCTTTTTTTTTTAACTTTTGATATTTAATAGCTTAAGGTTAGGATCAAAGTTTCCTTAATAAGAAATTTTTTTAGGTGAGGATGCATAATGAAACATTTAGAATTATTATTCCATGAATTTTATAATGAGAACAAAGATAGGAAAATTTTTAAAATCAAATTTTTGCATATATAAATAATTTTAGATACCGATTTCTTTAGGGTGTTTCTTGGTAATGTCCAATTCAACAAGGATTCTAGCCATAGAAGGTTGAGAGATTTTTAGATCAATTTCAATGGACCAAATAAATCACCCATTGCAAAGAGGAATTGATGATTAATGAAATGAATTTGCATATTGGGAGAGAAATCCAAACTAGAATGATTGGGGATTCTTCCCTAATATCAAATAGTGGAGTCCATTTCAGCAACCTCATTTGGAAATTGAAAACAAAATAAGAATGATAAGCAAAAACACATGAGTAATCCAAAATGTTCTTTAACTGAATCAAAATGTGGCGGTGATCAGTTAAACTAATCATAAAAGCACCCAAAAGTTTCAGACTATGAAAGAAAGTGCGAATGTTTTCTAGATTTAGCCTATGAAGAGTAAACATTCAAACCAAAGTGAGTTCAAATGGCTTAGCAAGCTTTTCCATAATCAGATCAAAGCACATAACCACGGGCATTCCTCGAGAAGAAGTCAAAACAAGTTTTAAGGATTCACCTGAACAGCTATCCTTACTAGTGAGGTCATCTTCAAATGATTTCGAAGCAGTCAAAACCAATGTAGTTGATTCCCTAGCAGGATCCATTGGATCCATCAGTTTTCCCCATGGAATCATCACGGAAGATGCCAATCCATGGTGTCACTCCAAGTAAAACATGAAAGAGGCCAACGACCATCAATTTTAGAAGGAATCTAGTGAGAATCAAGCCAAATAGCCATCAAGCCAGAAAGCCAAAAATGAGAGGGGAAAAGGGGAATCACCAGAGCATGAGGTTGAGGGCTCAGGTGGCGAGTGGGTTTGGTGGTGTGTACAAAGGGCAGGGACGTAGTCAACACGAGCTGATGACTCACGCTTACTAGGAATTTAGGGTTACTATTTATTTTTAGGGTTTAGGTTTAGTGTTTAGAAACTTAAACCTAAACCTAAAGTAACTAAATAAATTAAAAAATAAATCTAAATCTTAAAACCTAATAAACCTAAACCTTGGGTTAGGGTATAAGTTTAGGGTTTAGGGTTTAGGGTTTAGGTTTAGGGTATAGGGTTAAGGGTTTAAAGCTTTAGGGTATATGCTTTTAGGGTTTAGGATTAGGGTTTAAGGTTTAGGTTTAAGGGTTTAGGTTTTTTAGGGTTTAGAGTTTGGGTCTACGATTTAGGGTTTAAGGTTTAGGGTTTAATGTTGAGGATTTAGTATTTAGTGTTTTTAAGGCTTAGGATTTAGGGTTTAGGGTTTAGAGCTTAGGGCTTAGGGTTTTGTTTTTGGGGTTTAGTGTTTTAGGGTTTAGGGTTTAAGGTTATAGGTTTAGGGTTTTTGGTTTGGGTTTAGGTTAGTTTTAGTGTTTAGGTTTAGGGTTAGATTTTAATTTTATTTTATTTTTTAGGGGGCTTTGGGTTTAGGATTTAGGTTTAGGGTTCAAGTTTAGTTTAGGTTTATTTTTTAAATTAAAGCGGTAGGTTTATGTTTTTTAGTTTATTTGATATTTTTTTTACAATTTTAGTTTATTTTATTTTTTTATTTAGGTTTATTTTTTTAGTTTATTTTTTAGGATTAGATTTATGTTTATGTTTATTTTTTAGTTTAGTTTTATTTTTATTTTGTTTTTTAGTTTTAGGTTTTATTTTTTTATTTTCAGGTTTAGGTTTAGGTTTTATTTTATTTTTTTTTAGGTTTAGGTTTAGGTTTACGGTTTATTTTGGTTTTTTTTTTATTTTTTAGTTTAGGTTTAGGTTTATTTTTAGTTTATTTTTCTTTTATTTAGTTTAGGGTTTAGGCTTAGTTTTTTTAGTTTTAGGTTAAGGTTTTATTTATTTTAGTTTAGTTTGTTTTAGTTTAAGTTTAGGTTTATTTTATTTTATTTATTTTAGGTTTAGGTTTTTTTTCTAGTTTAAGGTTTATGTTTTATTTTTTATTTTTTTAGGTTTATTTTTTAGGTTTAGGTTTTTATTTTATTTTATTTTAGGTTTATTTTATTTTATTTTCATTTACTTTTTATTTTATTTATGTTTTTTATTTTAGGTTTATTTTATTTTTTAGCTTAGTTTAGGTTTTTATTTATTTAATTTTAGTTTAGTTTTTATATTTTATTTTATTTTATTTTTTAGGTTTAGGTTTAGGTTTAGGTTTACATAGTTTAGGTTTTATTTTATTTTATTTTTTTAATTTTATTTAGGTTTAGGTTTTATTTATTTATTTTATTTGTAAGTTTTTTTAAGTTTATTTTTAGGTTTTCAGGTTTTTAGGGTTTGGGGTTTAGGGTTTACAGTTTAGGGTTCAGTGTTTCGAGTTTAGGGTTGTATGTTTTAGGGTTTAAGGTTTAGGGTTTAGGGTTAGAGTTTTTTTTGGGTTTATGGTTTAGGGTTTAGGCTTTAGTTTGGGGTTTTAGTTTTTTTTTTAACAGAGAATAAATTCATATTTCATCAACCAAGTAACACACCAAGTTTTTAAGACATAAGCGATGACCTAAATCAAGAATGAGCACGCATAGAGCAAATCAAAAACACTAGATAACTAGATCTGTCTCTACTATAAAGACATAATTCTATAAGCAGTAGATCAGATCAATCATTCTTCAATTTATCTAGTTCCAATCAAAACCACCCTAGCCTCTTGAGTAGCGGGATCCACCATCATATCCCCGATCTCTCATGTCGCCTCCGCCTTCACCTCCACCACCGGATCTACACTATCTCTGGTTGATGGTGATGTTCCTTCCATCAAGGTTCCACCCATTTTTAGGGTTTAGGTTTAGGTTTATTAGGTTTAAGGGCTTAGGTTTATTTTTTAATTTATTTAGTTACTTTATGTTTAGATTTAGGTTTGGGGTTTAGGGTTTAGGGTTTAGGGTTAGAGTGGGTTTAGGGTTTAAGGGTTTAAGTTTAGGTTTAGGGTTTTTTAGGGTTTAGGGTTTAGGGTTGTAGGTTTAGTGTTGTAAGTTTTAGGTTTAGGGTTTAGGGTTAGTTTTAGGGCTTAGGGTTTAGGGTTTAGGGTTTAAGATTTAAGGTTTAGAGTTTTAAATTAAGTAAGTTGATAGGTTTAGGTTTATTTAGTTTACTTTAGGGTTTATTGTTTAGGATTTTAGGGTTTATTCTTTTATGGTTTAGGGTTTAGGGTTTAGGGTTTAGGGTTTAAAGTTTATGGTTTAAGGTTTTTAAGGTTTAGGGTTTAGGGTTATAAGTTTTCTATTGTAGGTTTATGGTTTAGGGTTTTGGGTTAGTTTTAAGGTTTAGGGTAAGGGTTTTTCTATTTCTTTATTTTAGGGTTTATGGTTTAGGGTTTAGGTTTTAGGTTTAGGGTTCAAGTTTTTGTTTAGGGTTTAGGTTTTTTAATTCTTTTTAACAAAGAATAAATTCAAATTCAATATTTCTTCTTTTCGATTTCATCAACTAAGTAACACACTAAGTTTTCTAAGTCACAATGATGGCATAGATCAAAAATGAGCACGCATAAAACAAATCAAAAACCATAGATAACTAGAACTGTCTCTGTGCACAGTTTAAGCGTGGATGGATCGACGTTCACAATTTCTCTAGTTCTTATCAGAACCACGATGACCTCTTGAGTAGCGGGATCTACCATCATATCGCTTATCTCTCCCTCCACCACCACCACGACTGTAACCTCCGTCACTCCTCACACCTCCACCACCTTCCACCACCACCTCCATATCCACCAGTACCTCTAGATCCCCCACCACCACTACTATAACCACCACCTCCACCTTCACCTCCACCACCAAATGTAGACTGAGCTTGGTTGACGGTGATGTTTCTACCATCAAGGTTCTACCCATTCTTAGGTTTTAAGTTTATGTTTAGTTTTATTAGGTTTTATGATTTAGGTTTATTTTTTAATTTATTTAGTTACTTTAGGTTTAGGTTTAGGGTTTGTAGTTTTGGGTTTACTAGTTAGGGTTAGGGTTTAGGGTTTAGGGTTTAGGGTTTAGGTTTTGTGTTTAGGGTTTAGGGTTTAGGGTTTAGGGTTTAGGGTTTTTTAGGGCTTAGGGTTTAGCATTTAGGGTTAAGGGTTTAGGGTTAAAGGTTTAGGGTTGTAGGTTTAGGGTTTAGGGTTTAGGTTTTAGGGTTTAGGATTTAGGGTTTAGGGTTTAGGGTTTAGTGTTTAAGGTTTTTTTTTTTAAATTAAAGTAATATGTTTATTTAGTTTATTTTTTATTTATTTTAGTTTATTTTATTTTTTTTATTTCTATTTAGGTTTATTTTTATTTTTATTTAGGTTAGTTTATTTATTTTATTATTTATTTTAGTTTAGGTTTTATTTTAGTTTATTTTTGGTTTAGGTTTAGGTTTAGGTTTATTTTAGTTAGTTTTATTTTTATTTTATTTTAGGTTTAGGTTTTATTTTTTTATTTTTAGGTTTAAGTTTAGGTTTAGGTTTTTAGGTTATTTTTTAGGTTTAGGTTTTAGGGTTTTATGTTTGATTTATTTTTAGGTTTAGGTTTATTTTTAGTTTATTTTATTTTATTTAGTTTATCTTTTGGTTTAGTTTAATTTATTTTAGATTTAGGTTTAGGTTTTATTTATTTTAGTTTAGTTTAGGTTTAGGTTTATTTATTTTTTATTTTAGGTTTAGTTTTTTTAGTTTAAGGTTTGGGTTTTATTTTTTATTTATTTTAGATTTATTTTAGGCTTAGCTTTTTTATTTATTTTAGTTTAGTTTATTTTAGTTTAGGTTTAGGTTTATATTTATTTTATTTTTATTTTAGGTTTAGGTTTTTTTTTTTTTAGTTTAGGGTTAAGGTTTTATTTTTTATTTATTTTTAAGTTTTATTTTTTATGTTTATTATTTATTTATTTTATTTTATTTTATTTTTTTTATTTTTATTTTATTTAGTTTAGTTTAATTTATTTATTTTAGGTTTATTTACTTTAGTTTAGGTTTTATTTTAATTTTTTAGGTTTAGTTTATTTTTTAGTTTAGTTTTATTTTAATATTATTTTAGGTTTAAGTTTTAGTTTTTTTTTTAGGTTTAGGTTTAGGTTTTTTATTTTATTTTTTTTAGGTTTAGGTTTTAGGTTTTATTTTAGATTTAATTTTAGGTTTTATTTTTAGTTTAGGTTTAGGTTTATTTTTAGTTTATTTTATTTTATTTAGTTTAGGTTTAGGTTTAGGTTTAGTTTATTTTAGGTTTAGGTTTAGGTTTTATTTATTTTAGTTTAGTTTATTTTAGTGTAGGTTTATTTTATTTTTATTTTAGGTTTAGGTTTTATTTTTTTTTGTTTAGGTTTAGGTTTATTTTTTATTTTTTAGGTTTTATTTTATGTTTATTGTTTAGGTTTAGGTTTTCATTTAGTTACATTAGTGATGAAGATTTACTCCTTGATATCTTTACATTTTGGATTTTGGAAGATTATCTAGAGTTTTGACCCGGTGTATCAACATTATGAGTCAGAATTGCTTAGGATCACATCTAAACAAAAGAAAGGATGATGTTGAGAGGATTCAATGAACAAGGCAGAGGCCATGTGGTGTTTATTTTTGGATGGATGGTTAGAGTAGTACTTTTGATGTGATCGGTACAACATTGAGGTATGATGTACTATCTAGATAGAGGCATCACCTCAATGGACTAATCACGTTTAGGACTCTAGGCATGATGGGTATTGAATGTAGAGATTCTTTTTACATGGATGAATAAAGTAGGGTTTATGTTAAACCGTTCTTAAGTTCCCTATGGAGGTAAGCCTTAGTTAATTACATCTTAGAAATTAAATTTTAAGAATACTCTTGATTAAAGTAAAAATTATCATCTCCAAATATTTTAAAGTTAGACTATCAAAGGATTGGTTGTATTTGGAAAATCAATTGGGAAAGTTCAAGGAGAAGACTTATTTTTGGAATCTAAATGAAATAAGTATGAAATGCTCATGATACTAGGAAGCCTAGCATTTCAATTTATCTTATGGTTGGGCTTTATAATTTTAAAGTTGAGGAGATTTATAATTTTTTGAGTTGAAATTTAATTAGATTACTAGGCTTATAATCCACCAACACAAGGTTGAGAATGCCTTAGAGGATTTATGCTCTAGAAGGAAATAGCTACCTCAGATCCTAAATCTAAGGAGCTTTAGTACGAACTAAACCACGACCTAAATCTAAGCAACAGGTGGACATAAGGGTTTACCTCCACAAGATAGAATAAATTGTCTGATTTTTGGACTTATAATTTTGGATGTTCTAACTCCTCCTATGATTTTAAAACCATGTAGTTTGGTCTTATGAATTTAGATAGCTAGGGTAGTTATTTATATACTAGTCCAATACACTTAGAGACTAGAGCTTAAGTGGTATGAGTATATGACTTAATCTATGGATGCAAAATCTTTTCAAATTTTATTTATTTTGGACACATTATTTTGTAGAGGCTTTAGGATTTCTTATGCCTAAATGCATGATGAAATAGGTTATGGGTCAAATTAACTAGAAGAAGGTGTTCTCCACCACAAGGGATGCCCTCATACGTGAAGCATTCCTTTATCGTGCAAGGATTGAGATCCTTCATGTTCAAGAGAGAAAGAATATGCATGCATGATGTGAAACATATATTCATACAACTAAGGGGTTGCTAAATCTTGTAATTATCTTATTTATGTCTTAAGGTTTAAGATGAGGTTATGAGTTGTTTAAAATTTAGCTCAGTTATTTAGTTGGGTAGAAAAGTTATTTTTATCCTAAGAGCCTAATTATACATTAAGGTATCAATCATTTAAGAAACTATGAAAAGCATGTTGTCTAATGCACAATGTAAACATAACATCAAACAATTATATAAACTATCTAAAAGAATAAAAGGGAGTTAGGTACCATTTATAGAGAAAAAGATGGGTAGCGATCTATCCTTATACAACCTGGAATATGAAAGAATAAGTATAATTGTATTAAATGCTATAGGGGTCTCCTTCTTCATATCTCCATTTCTGATTTGGTTCCTTTGAGTTGGATGGTACTTACTTCAGAGGCATCAGGTTTGGAAAAACCTGGCCACTTTTCATCATAATCCCCATAGCTAATCCTAAATCTATTGCAAAAATTACATTTATGTGAAAAGTAAATCTAACTACACAGCAAAATAGAGGTTTACTAAATAACATATAATCCTAAGTAGTTGTATTTATAATTTGGACTTAGCACCTATGGGTAAGCCCATTAACGGATTATGCTTAAGGAATTAAGCAACCTACAAGAGCATTCACATTTATTTTAAGCATCCCTTAAGCATAATCTTTAGAAAAATTAGGCTAATATTCCTATCATCCAATCTAGTATACACCCTAACATCCAATATAAAATAATACATCATAAATCAAAACATAAATCACATTTATCCTAATTTAGAGCTAGAAGTGGTGTCTTAATTCTAATGTGTGTTTATTAAGGCTTGTGTGGTAAGTCTTGTTAGGCATTAGTGTAGTATTTTAGTGTAGAAAATTCAATTTAACATGAAAGGTTGATTTCACTTGAAGTAGTTTAATTGATTTGAGAATTTTAATCTTTGTTTTCTTTTGTTTCATTTGATTACACTTAGCAACTAAATGTTATAAAGAGAAGAAAAAAGGAATACCTCTTTCATCCCTACCTTAAGTTAGTATCTAAAACATATTAATTTGATTTAGTTCTCTCTAGTGAATGGCTAATTAAATGATTTAATTAATCATAAGTTTAGGTTAGCTTTAAATAATCTTATTCAAAATGAAAGGCATCTTAAGATTAATTTAATTCAATTACTACCACATGACATATATTAAACCATTTCTTTCCATCACATGTAAAATGCATATAATTTAATCCTAACTATATCTATACATGCAACATATTTTAGCACACTTAAATGATGAATGTATGTGTATGTTTAGAATTTATATTTTATTTGATTGAAATATTTAAACATATTAATTTAAAACTTTATCCAAATTCTTGTACAAAAGGACATAAGAATGAAATTAAATAAGCATGTCATTGTTAAACCGGAGAGGTAATCAAATGACTATCTTGGAGCTAGCTAAAGCCTTGTATTCTTGGGTTGTCGCGACTATATACCCATTTGATTTCAAACATATGTAAATTCATATACATGAACATAAGGAAGTAAGCTCCAAATTATTTGGCTAATTTTCAAGCACTTAGTCAATTATGAATGCATGAAATTTTAATGTAAAATGGGATTTTCATTTATAATCACACACACACACACACACACACACACACACACACACACACATAATATATATATATATATATATATATATATATATATATATATGTATATATAATATACAAAGATATCAGTATTATCATTGTTAAACTAGGGAAGTGAGGTAATCAAATGACCTACTTAGAATAACTAAAGCCTCTATTCACGGATGTCAGACTATATACTTGCTTTTCTTGGACACACATGGATGTATACATAAATGAGGGAAAGAAACCATGCAAATATTGTATATTATTTTTTGATTGAATCATTTATATATATATATATATATATATCAATTAAATCTCTATCCAAATAGTAATGTTGAAATACATAAGAATGAAATTAAATGGGTATGTGCCATTATTAAACCAGAGAAGTGTGGTAATCAAATGACCTCCTTGGGGCAAGCTAAAGCCTCTTGTTCCCAGGATGTCTAGACTATATACCCATTACCATTTAATCTATAATCAACACATGAATAGAGGAAGAGAACTCAACATTCATACACTTAAGCTATAAGCACATGCATTTCTTATGTATTTATAACTAGCATCATAACACATATTATTATTCATTTAAAAGCTTTTGAAAATACATTTTATTTAATAGTGATAATAGCCACACATATATTAAATTAAATCAACACATGCAAGCTTACATAAAGGAAATCCTTTTTATTTTAAATGATTTTGAAAGATGGATGCATAAGTTCAAATAACATACCAAATTTAACATGGTTGGAAAGAGGACAATAAAATATAAGCATGAAATTCATTCAACCAAACTAGTTCTTAAGGACAATCAAATCAAATAAATTATTTAAAAGCAAACCAAAACTTCTTTATTAATTAAGTTTTGGATTTGATTTAAAGAGAAGAGAAATCATTACTTATTATTTTAAACCCATTCAACATTAGTCATTTGATTTAATTTAAAGAAATGTAATTAAGTCAATCTTACGGGTTAATTAAGTTGAACCCTTAATTATATGAATTAATTACCCTTACCTATGTCACCTTAAATTAATTAATGAAATAATTATTAGCAAACATGATATGTATGGAAAATAAACATGCAATAATCCTAGAAATAAAAGGGGCCTAATGCAATTGGCTCATGATTAATAGTTAATTAGATTAAGGGACTCAATTAATTTCCCTGATGGTTTCCCATATGGACTAACCATAATTTCATTAAACTCCTTTGTTATTAAACACCTAAAGATCTACCCTGATTTAATTAACTATGTCATGTGATTATGATTTTAATTAAATAATGTGATTTAATTAATTAGTTAAATCTTAATTAATTTTACTTTAAAAATGGGTGAAATGAACTTAGGGAAAGGGGTCCTAACCCTATTCCTTAGTTCACTTACTATTGAACAATAATTAATAAACTTAATTAACCAAATTATTATGGTTCATGAAATTAATTAATCATTAATTAACTTAAAAGTAGTTAAAGTTTAATTTGTCAATTTTTCTAATTAAGTAAGCAATAAATCCCAAGAAAAAATCATGGGAGGCATAGGTCATCCCATTAAATTAACCCACAAAATTTGGGGTTAATTGCTCATGTTATTAAAGAGTAATTAAGCTGATTAATTTTATAATTAAATCTTAATTACTATTCAAAATTAGTTAAGATCATTTTTAATTCTCCTTAAAATATCTTTAAAATGAGTATTTATTTGCATTTTTTTATCTCTATGATTTTTATAATTTTTTAGAAGTTTCAGCCATTAAAAATGATTAATTAAGCCTAATTAAAGCCTGATCTTATTGACGGCATATGGCGCGCTGACGCGTTGTGCTTTCCATGTGGCACCATGGGATTGGCTACTTAAAACTTATCCAACTCAACACCTATATGGTGATGGCAGATGCACTTTCTCGTCCATCATTCGATCAGCTATGATTAATCCCACAGCTTAATATGATTAAATCTGTTCAATCAGCTATGATTAATCTAATATATTTTTGCCTTGATCGGTTTGAAACATACTTCACAGCTCAAGATCTGGCTCAATGATTGATGAAGCTATAGTCAAATTGAGCAATAGTTAGATTAATTCTTAATGTTCACTTTGAAGGTATAAACAAGATTTGGAGCAACTTTGATTGAAGTCCAACCTCTAGTGCTCAGGAAGCTTGGGAATTAACCATCTTGCTCAATGAGGACTAGGAAGGATGCAAAGTTAATTTGAGTTTGATGAAGAAATAGGAAATTTAGGTCATAAATGGAGTGTCCTATTTTGAGATGGATGGGAATGGCATTTTTTGATTAAGGAACGAGCTTGAGAGCTTAGGGAATGGCTACAGCAGCTCATCTTGTGTAGCTAGGGCTCCAAAGAATGATTATTTATGTGTTTGAGTGGAAATGAGGGGGTGTATACTCCCCTTCATCTTGATCAGACATTGGGATCAGGTTTGTCTTCTAGTGGCCATCCAACCATCATAGGGAGCTGTGTGTCAGGAGGAGGTGAGTTGGCTTGTCTTGGTTAGTTGAAGGTGTGGAGGTGGCTACCAAAGAAGAATCATGGGTGTCCTTTTGGTTTTAAATGCTCCAATGGGTAGGGTAAGGTGATTTCACCTCCCATGGGTATGGCTGACATAACCACCCTTGGATTAGGTTAGACAATGTCCTAGGTGCCTAGGTGGACCATTGGGAGAGTACCAAGTGGCCAAAGAATGGAAATGACCACTTACATGGTTAAGTTGACCAATTTGACCAATTAGAATGATTGGTTATATGGTTTGGGTTAGATATTGAAATGATTTAGACTTTGGTTTTAATTAATTTAGATTTGGTTTTTATTTTGTCCAACTTGAACCTTTAGTTCAATTTATGCTAAGTAGGTCAATTGGATTCTATTAAGTCAAATCATGGCTTTGGTCAAGTTCAACAATCAATTTGGAATGAATGAATTGGTTGGAATCATAGTTTTATATATTAATTTGACCCAATTTGGTCTTTGGTCAATTTGATTTAATTGGGTCAAGAGCCAATTGGGCTTGGTTTGACCCAATAAAGGTCAAGTCATATTCAAATATTGATTTTGATTTGGTATGAATCATTGGTTTCAGGGGATTTGTCTTAGGTTGCAATTTGGCTAGTTTCAGTTTATATGACTTAATGGGTTGAGTTGGTTTGACATAATTTGTGACAATTGATCAACCTAGGGTGATCAACAATCATGATTGGAGGTTTTGATGCTCTTAGTTCAATCTAATTTGGTAAATTAGAACTTGGCTCAAATAGGTCAAAATTGACACTTTGGGTAAGTGGATGATTAATTTAGTTGGCTTGATTTTGGGTTGAGTTTTATTGAATTAAGTTTATATATGGATTTTGGGAAATATATATATATAAATTCAATTGCAATTGGCTGGGGTTCAAATGTGTTTTGGTTCATTTGAACATTTCAAGTCAAAAGGGTTAAGTTGGGTTTGACTTGGGTTGATTTTGGTTTGTCTTGTTGATTGTAAATTTCATTTATATTTATGAATATGATTGAAAGTATGATTGATTCATGAGAAAATCAATTGAATTTGGGGTTTGGAATGAAAGAATTTAGCTAAGTCCAAAAGTCATGTGGCTTAGGTTTAGATTTTGATTTGGTTTAATTAGTTTTGATGATTTAAATGTATATTTCATTTAAATGAAATGATTGAAAATATGATTGATTTTAAGAAAATCAATTGAGTTTGACTTTTGGATGAAGATTTGGCTAAGTCCATGGGATAGGTCATATAGGAAGGGTTATGATTTAATTTGATTTAGCTTAATTTAATTTTGATCATTTAAATGTAGATTTTAATCATATTTAGAAGATTATTGAAGATATAAATTGATTATGAGAAAATCAATTGGTTTTGGATTGATTTGGAAGGGTTTCAAGTTTGGATTTGATCAAGGACTTCAATCATTTGGTTTTGGAATTTTTGGATTTGGATTTTGATGTTTAAATTAAACATGAGGTTTGGTTTGAGAAGGTGAACATGGATTGGATTTGGGTTGTAGGGAGGTAGATTATCCTAATCCCAGGCATAACCTAATCCTATGGTTAACCCTTCTAAGTTTGTAGGCTTAGGTTAAGTGTTTTCTTAATTATTAGAAGTCTCTTATGACTTGGGAAGTCTTAGTTTCTAGAAGACTCCTAAGTCTAAGATGGGAAGATTGAACCCACACTCCAAAAGTGAGGTCAACAGACCTTAGGCTCCATAGTGTTGCCCTTGGAGAGAGATGATTGGAAGACCGAAGCCAATTTTCACATTATAAACACTGATACATATTTCAACGCTTTGCATGGGAGACCATGGATACATGAGAACAACATAGTTACATCCTCTCTACATTAGTGTATGAAGTTTGTGAGAGGTGGGATCGTCTACTGTGTCAAAGGAGATCTCAAGCCATTTACAGTTTAGAAGGTCACCATATATGAGGATGCGACTTGCTACCTCCCTCAAAATATACAAGTCTATTCTCGCAAACTTGGCCAATGTTTAAAAATAGAAGAAAAAGAAATAGAAAAAGAAAATGAATGAGAAAAAGAAAAAGAAAAGAAAAGCAAAAATTAAAAAGAAACAAAAAGGTAGAGGAAATAGACTTGGAGGAGGAAGTGGAGGTTGACATTAGATTTCATCCAGTTGTTATTCCATTGAACATATGGGTAGGATGACCACCTCCACCAAGGAGAGGAAGAGGCTAGTTTAGAGGCAATCTAGGGGTGGAAAATCTCTTTGTGTCCAATAGAAGATATGTCCTACTTGATCACTTGATATCTATATAGACTTAGAATCTAGTTCATAGGATGAGTCTTATATGGTTAGCACACCAACCAGCTCTTCTCAGCAGTAGATTCCCTTGGAGGTGACACTTGAGCTAACTAGAGATGAAGACCAAGCTCTCAAGCAAAGCATAAGTGTATCCAAGTATATATGTGAAACAATTAGGCATTAGTTGGGAACCTTAGCTCTAACCCCACTTTCCTCTCAAAAATTTGAGGGTTTGGTAGTTAAGGAAGCCCTAAGTCATCCAAGTGTGAAGAGAGGTTCTTTTGGGAGCATTATCATCAAGTCAAGAAGTTGATGTAGAACTTGAGGATGATTCATATAAAGATTTAATAGAAATACCTTTTAATTTACTTTCCTTGTGTTCATAATTAAGCAAAGAAAGGGTTAATCTCACATACTTGGTCAAAGTGTAGGTCGACTACTTGAAAGGATATGGAAGAATAAATGCAAAGCTTTCAATCAAGACCGGGTTAGGATTCTTGTATATTAGGTCCGGTCGATGATAACAATTCGCTTAGTCATCCAATGCAAAAAACATAAGTAATCCAAATTGTTCATTAATTGAATCAAAATATAGTAGGGATCAATTAAACAAATCTTAAAAGCAAAGTTTTAGATTATGAAAAAGAGCTAATGCTTTCCAAATTGGCTTTTAGAGTAAACTTTCCAACCAAAGTGATTTCAAATGGCTTAGCAAACTTTTCCACAATCACATCAGAGCACATAATTGCAAACATGCCTAAAAAAGAAGTCAAAATAAGTTCCAGGGACTCACCTAAACAACTATCCTAACTTGTGAGGATGTCTTTGAATTATTTTGAAGCAGACAAAGCCAAGGAAGTTGATGCCCTAGTAGGATCCATTGGATCCATCAGTTTCCCCCACAAAATCATTGAGGAAGATGCCAAGCCATGACATCACTCCAAGAAAAACATGAAAGCGACCCATTGTCGATTCCATAAGGAATCCTGAGAATCATGCCAACACCATCAAGCGGTTGAGCTAAAATGAGAGGGAAAATCGCCAGAGCACAAGGTCAGAGGGCTCGAATGGTGGGTTTGTTGATGTGTAAAGGGCAAGGATATATAATCAATGTGGATGACTGCTTCTATGAATTTAGGTTTAGGTTTAGGTTTATTTGGTTTTAGGGTTTAGGTTAATTTTTTTAATTTATTTAGTTACTTTAGGTTTAGGTTTAGGTTTAGGTTTTTTGGTTTAGGGTTTATGGTTTAGGGTTTAGGGTATATGGTTTAGGTGCATAGCTTAGGGTATAGGGTTTATTCTTTTAGGGTTTTGGGTTTAGGATTAGGGTTTACGATTAGGGTTTACGGTTTAGGGTTTTGGGTTGTTAGTTTAGGATTGTAGGTTTAGGGTTTAAGGTTTATGGTTCATTTTTGGGTTTTGGGTTTTGGGTTTTGGGTTTAGGATTTAGGGTTTAGGAGTTTTTTTTTAAAATTAAGTAAACTGATAGGTTTAAGTTTATTTAGTTTACTTTAGGGTTTATGGTTTAGGGTTTAGAGTTTAGGGTTTAGAATTTTAGGGGTTTATGCTTTTAGGGTTTAGGTTTTTGGGTTTAAGGAGTAGGGTTTAGGGTTTAGGGTTGTAGGTTTGGTTTTGTAGGATTAGGGTTAGTTTTAAGGTTAAGGGTTTAGGGTTTAGGTTTTTAGTGTAGGGTTTAAGTTTAAATTTAGGGTTTAGAGTTTTTGGTTTTTTTAATAGAGAACAAATTCATATTCAACATTTATTCTTTTTGATTTCATCAACCAATTAACAAACAAAGTTTTCTAAGACACAAGCAATGACATAGATCATCAATGAGAATGCATAGAGAAAATCAAAAACCCTAGAAAACTAGAACCATCTCTACTGTAAGGGCACAGTTCCATAAGCAGCAGATCGGATCGACTGTTCTTTAGTTTCACTAGTTCCCATCAGAACTACCCTGACCTTGCAAATACTTGGATCCACCATCATATTCCCGATCTCTCCTTCTACAACCACCATGAATGTAATCTCCATCACTCCTCCGCCTCCATACCCACTCAGACCACCACCAACACCTCGGATCCCCCATCACCACGTGATAATCGCCTCCTCGCCTTCACCTCCACTACCAGATCTAGAATGAGCCTGGTTGATGGTGATGTTTCTATCGTTAAGGTTCTACCCATTCCTAGGATTTAGGTTTAGTTTATGTTTATTTGATTTTTTTGTTTTAGGTTTATTTTTTAATTTATTTAGCTACTTTTGGTTTAGGTTTAGGGTTTCATCTTTGGTGTTTAGGGTTTAAGGTTATGGTTTAGAGTTTAATGTTTAGGGTTTAGGATTTTAGGGTTTATGCTTTAGGGATTAAAGTCTAGGGTTAGGGTTTAGCATTTAGGGTTTACGATATAGGGCTTTTTAGGTTTTATAGTTTAGGGTTTAGGGTGTAGGGTTTAGGGTTGTAAGTTTACTATTATAGGTTTAGGGTTTAGGGTTTATGATTTATTATTTAAGGTTTAGGATTTAGTTTAGCCTTTTTAAGTCAATAAGTTTATTAATTTAGTTAACTTTAGTTTAAGGTTTAGTCTTGGGTTTATGCTTTTAGAGTTTAGAGTTTAGGGTTTCATAGGGTTTAGGTTTTAGGGTTTAGGGTTTAGGGTTTGTTGTAGGTTTAGTGTTGTAGGTTTAGGGTTTAGCATTTAGTGTTTATGATTTAGGGTTTATTCTTGTAGGTTTAGTGTTGTAGGTTTAGGGTTTAGGGTTTTGATTTAGGGTTTAGGGTTAGAATTTTATTTTTTTTAGGTTTAGGTTTAGGTTTTAGGTTTTGGTGGGGTCCAAGTTTTAGTTTAGGGTTTAGGGTTTAGGTTTTTTTCTTTTTTAATTAAGAACAATTTCATATTTAACATTTCTTCTTTTTTACATCAACCAAGTAACACACCAAGTTCTAAGACACAAGGACATAGATCAAAATGAGCATGCATAGGACAAATAAAAGTTCTAGATAACTAGAATCATCTCTATCATGAAGTCGTTCCATAAGAATCGGATCGACTCTTCAATTTCCCAGTTCAATCAAAACCACCCGACCTCAGTTCGGATCCACCATCATATCCCGATCTCTCCTTTGCCACCATTAACCTTTGTCGCTCCTCCTGCCTCTATAACCACCACTACTCTGACCATGATGCCCATATCTTCTAGTACCTCTAGATCCCCCACCACAACTTGATCCTTCATCTCCCTTGCCGATCTAGACCTTGGTTGATGATGTTCCTCCTATTAAGGTTCTGCACATTCTTAGGATTTAGGTTTATTTTTTACTTTATTTAGTTACTTTAGGCTTATGTTTGGGTTTTGGGGTTTATGGTTTAGGGTTTAGTGTTAGGGTTTAGGGTTTAGGGTTTAGGGTTTAGGATTTAGTGTTTAGTGTTTTTGGTTTTAGGGTTTATGGTTTCATGGTTTAGGGTTTAGGGTTAGGGTTTAGGGGTTAGGGGTTAGGGTTCAGGGTTTATGGTTTTCTAGGGTTTAGGGTTTAGGGCTTACGGTTTATGGTTGTAGGTTTAATGTTATAGGTTTAGGGTTTAGGGTTTAGTGTTAGTTTTGGGGTTTAGGGTTTACGATTTAGGGTTTAAGTTTTAGGTTTTTTTTTAAAATTAAGTAAACCAATAGGTTTAGTTTATTTAGTTTACTTATTTTTTTTATTTATTTATTTTAGTTTATTTTTTATTTTTTTACTTAGATTTATTTTTTATTTAGTTTAGTTTATTTATAGTTTTTTTTTTTTAGGTTTAGGTTTAGTTTAGGTTTAGTTTATTTTTTTTGAGTTTATTTTATTTTATTTTTTTAGTTTAGGTTTTAGGTTTTAGGTTTAAGTTTAGGTTTAGGTTTAGGTTTAGGGTTTAGGGTTTAGGGTTAGGGTTTAGGGTTTAGTTTAGGGTTTAGTGTTTATTTATGGTTTTTATGGTTTTAGGGTTTAGGGATTAGGGTTTAGGGTTTAGGGTTTAGGGTTTTCAGTTTTTGGTTTGGGGTTTAGGGCTTTAGGTTTTAGGATTGTAGGTTTAGGGTTTTGGGTTAGGGTTTAGGGTTAGGGCTTTTTTTTTTATTTTTTTAGGGTTTAGGGTTTAGGGTTTAGGGTTTAGATTTTAGGTTTAGGGTTCAAGTTTTAGTTTAGGTTTATTTTAAATTAAAAGGGTAGTTTAGTTTTAGTTTATTTGTTTTATTTTTGGTTTTATATTTTATTTTTTATTTAGCTTTATTTTTATTTTATTTTTATTTATTTATTTTAAGTTTATTTATTTTAGTTTGTATTTTTTATTTTAGTTTATTTTGAGTTTAGGTTTAGGTTTATGTATATTCTTTAGTTTGGTTTTATTTTTATTTTATCTTTTGTTTTTTATTTTTATTTTTAGATTTAGGTTTAGGTTTTTATTTTATTTTTTTATGTTTAGATTTAAGTTTTCATTTTAGGCTTATTTTTAGATTTTATTTTTTAGTTTAGGTTTAGTTTTAATTTTAGTTTATTTTATTTTATTTAGTTTAGGGTTTAGGTTTAGTTTATTTTAGGATTAGGTTTAAGGCTTTTTATTTTAGTTTAGTTTATTTTTTTTAGGTTTAGGTTTTTTTTAGGTTAAGGTTAGGTTTTATTTTATTTATGTTTAGTTTATTTTTTAGGTTTAGGTTTTTTAGTTTTTTAGTTTATTTTATTTTAGTTTTATTTTATTTTATTTTTCATTTAGTTTAGTTTTATTTAGGTTTTATTTTAGGTTTATTTTATTTTTTAGTTTAGTTATGGTTTTATTTATTTTATTTTAGTTTGGCTTTTATTTCTTAATTTAATTTATTTTTAATTTTAGTTTTAGTTTTGGTTTTATTTTATTTTATTTTTTTAGTTTATTTAGGTTTATGTTTTTTTATTTATTTTATTTTTAGTTTTATTTAGTTTAGGTTTAGGTTTTTAGGTTTTTTATGGCGAGGTTTAGGGTTTAGGTAGGTTTGGGTTTTAGGTTTAGGGATTAGGGTTTAGGGTTAGTTTTTTTCATTTTGTATTTTTTTATTTTTATTTTTAGGTTTTATTTAGGGTTTAGTGTTTAGGGTTTAAGTTTTGGGTTTAGGGTTCAAGTTTTAGTTTAGGTTTTGGTTTTTTCTTAAACAAATTCAAATTCAACATTTCTTCTTTTTTGGATTTCATCAACCAAGTAACACACAAGTTTTACAACACAAGCGATGACATGGATAAAAAATTATCGCAGAGAAAATTAAAACTAGATAACTAAAATAATCTCAAATGTAAAGATAGTTCATGCTATGGATCAACTATTCAATTTCTCCTTCCCATCGACCACCACTCTTTAGTGGGATCCATCATCATATCGGATCTCTCACCACGGTATAATCTCATCCTCCACCACTCCATAACCACCTGCTCTCCACCACCACCTCCAAATCCACCGGACGTCCAAATCCCCACCTCCATAGCCCCTCCTCTTCGTCTCCATATCTAGGCGATTTGATGGTGATGTTCCTCATCAAGTTTTTTATTAGGGTTCAAGTTTTAGTTTGTTTATTAGGTTTTGGTTTAGGTATATTTTTTAATTTATTTAATTACTTTAGTTTAGGTTTAGTGTTTGGGGTTTAGGGTTTGGATTAGTTAGGGTTTAGGATTTAGGTATAGGGTTTATTTATGCTTTAGGGTTTAGGTTTAGGGTTTAGGGTTTTTTGGGGTGTAGGGTTTAGGGTTTAGGATTTAGGGTTATAGGTTTAGGGTTGTAAGTTTAAGGTTTAGGGTTTATTTTAACATTTATGGTTTAGGGACAGGGTTTTTTTATTTTTTTTATTTTTATTTTTTTAATTAAGTAAAGTGGAAGGTTTAGGTTTATTTAGTATATTTTTTATTTATATTAGTTTATTTTATTTTTTCTTTTAATTTAGGTTTATTTTGATCTTTATTTAGTTTACTTTATTTATTTTGAGGTTTATTTATTTTAGTTTAGGTTTTTTATTTTAGTTAATTTTTTTAGGTTTAGGTTTAGGTTTAAGTTTATTTTTAGTTTAGTTTTATTTTAATTTATTTATAGGTTTAGGTTTAGGTTTTATTTTTTTATTTTTTTAGGTTTAGTTTTTGGTTTTTTTTTATTTTAGGTTTACTTTTAGGTTTTACTTTTTAGTTTATTTATAGTTTTTTTTTTTTAATTTGGGTTTAGGTGTAGGTTTAGTTTATTTTAGGTTTAGGTTTAGGCTTTATTTATTTTAATTTAGTTTATTTTAGTTTAGGTTTAGGTTTACCCCCAACACCATTGTGATAACCACCGCCTCTGCCTTTGCCTCCATCGTTAGATCTAGACTTAGAGCCGAGGGTGATGTTCTACAGGTTTGCCCATTCTTAGGTTTAGGTTTATTTTTTATTTATTTAGTTATCAATTTAGGTTTAGGGTTTTGGGGTTTAGGGTTTAGGGTTTAGGGTTGGGTTTAGGTTTAGGGTTTATGGTTTTAGGGTTTAGTATGGGTTGTTTATGGTTGTTTTTTTTGGGTGTAGTTTAGGGTTTAGGTTTTGGGTTTAAGGTTTAGGGTTTAGGGTTAGTTTTAGGTTTAGGGTTAGAGTTTATTTATTAATTTTTTTATTTTTTTTTAAATTAAGTAACTGTAGGTTTAGTTTATTTAGTTTATTTTTTATTTATTTTAGTTTATTTTATTATTTTATTTTATTTAGATTATTTTATTTATTTAGTTTAGATTATTTATTTTAGGTTATTTATTTTAGTTTAGTTTTTTTTTTTTATTTTAGGATTAGGTTTAGCTTTATGTTTAATTTTTTTTTATTTTATTTTTATTTATTTTAGATTTAAGTTTTTTATTTATATTTTTTGTGTTTAGGTTTAGGTTTTATTTTATGTTTTTAGGTTTAGTTTAGGTATTTATTTTATGTTTATTTTTAGTTTTATTTTTTAGTTTAGGTTTATTTTAGTTTATTTTATTTTATATAGTTTAGGTTTAGGTTTAGTTTAGGTTTAGTTTAGTTTTAGGTTTATTTTTATTTATTTTAGTTTAGTTTATTTTAGTTTAGATTTAGTTTATTTTATTTATTTTAGGTTTAAGTTTTTTTTTTGTAATGTTTAGATTTTTATTTTATTTTTTTATTTATTTTAGGTTTTTTTTAGCATATTTTTTTTAGGTTTATTTTTATTTTTAGTTTAGGATTTGTTTTTATTTTAATTAGGTTTCTTATTTTTTAGTTTAGTTTAAGTTTTATTTATTTGATCTTATTTTATTTTTAATTTCATGTTCTTTTCAGGTTTAGGTTTAGTTTATTATTTTATTTATATTTTTTTTTGTATTTTGTTTAGGTTTTATTTATTTATTTTTTATGTTTTTTATTTTGTTTAGGTTTATTTTTTATGGTTTTAGGTATTAGGGTTAATGGTTTAGGTTTAAGATTTTTAGGTTATATTGTTTAGTGTTTAGGGTTTGTAGGTTTTAGGGTTTAGGGTTTAGGGTTTAGGTTTAGTTTAGGTTTTTTTTAGGTTTAGGGTTTATGTTTAGGGTTTAGGTTTTAGGGTTTGGGGTTTAGGGTTTTAGGGTTTATGGTTGTAGGTTTAGGGTTAGCTTTAGGGTTTATGGTTTAGGGTTAGGGTATTTTATTTTTATTTTTTATTATTTTATTTTTTAAGTTAAGTAAACTTGTGTTTATGTTTATTTAGTTTATTTTTTTATATTTTAGTTTATTTTATTTTTTTAAATTTAGTTTTTTTAATTTTAATTTAATTTAGATCATTTTTTATGTTTATTTATTTTAGTTTAGGTTTTTCTATTATATTTTATTTTTTAGGTTTTGGTTTAGGTTTAGGTTTATTTATTAGTTTAGCTTTATTTTTATTTTATTTTTAAGGTTTAAGTCTTATTTTTATTATTTATTTTTATGTTTAGGTTTAGGGTTTTATTTAATTTTTTGAGGGTTAGGTTTTAGGTTTTTATTTTTGGTTTATTGTTTGGTTTAAATTTTTAGTTTAGGTTTAGGTTATTTTTAGTTTATTTTATCTTATTTAGTTTAGGTTTAGGTTAAGGTTTAGTTTATTATAGGTGTAGGTTTAGGTTTTATTTATTTTAGTTTAATTTATTTTAGTTTAGCTCTAGTTTTACTTTATTTTTATTTTATGTTTAGGTTTTAAGTTTTATTTTTTATTTATTTTTAGGTTTTATATTTTAGTTTATCTTTAGGTTTAAGTTTTATTTATTTATTATTTTATTTATTTTAGCTTATTTTATTTATTATTTTTTAGTTTATTTTTTTTATTTTTTATTTATTTTTAAGTTTAGGTTTAGGTTTTAGTTTATGTTTATCTTTTATTTTGGTTTAGTTTTTTATTTATTTATTTTATTTTTAGATTTGTATAAGTTTAGGTTTTGGGTTTTAGGTTTTTAGAGTTTAAGGTTTAGGGTTTAGGGTTTTGGGTTTTGGATTTGGGGTTTAGGGTTTAAGGTTTAGAGTTGTAGGTTTTAGGGTTTAGGGTTTAGGGTTTAGGGTTTAGGTTTTTAGTTAGGTTTAGGTGTTAGTTTGTTTAGGGTTTAGGGTTTAGGTTTAGTTTAGGTTAGTTTTAGGGTTTAGTGTTTAGGGTTATTTTTTTAATTTTTTATTTTTTATTATTTTTATTTAGTTTAGTTTATTTATTTTAGTTTATTTTTTGTTTATTTTTTTTATTTTATTTTTATTTTTTAGGTTTATTTTATTTAATTTAATTTTTTAGTTTATTTTTTTTAGGTTTAGGTTTATTTTTATTTTTTTAGGTTTAGGTTTAGGTTTTATTTTAGTTTATTTTTATTTTTATTTATAGTTTAGGTTTAGTCATTTTATTTATTTATTTTTTATTTACTTTAGATTTAGGTTTATTTTATTTTAGGTTTAGGTTAGTTTTTTTATTTTAGTTTAGTTTATTTTAGTTTAGGTTTATTTTATTTATTTTTAGGTTTAGGGTTTTCTTTAGTTTAGGTTTAGGTTTATTTATTTATTTTAGGTTTATTTTTTAGGTTTAGTTTTTACTTAATTTTATTTTATTTTATTATAGTTTATTTTATTTTTTATTTATGTTTAGGTTTTTTTTATCTTTAAGTTTATTTTATTTTTTGTTTAGTTTAGGTTTTATTTATTTTATTTTAGTTTAGTTTAGTTTATTTTTTTATTTTTTTTTATTTTTTAGGTTTTTTAGGTTAGGTTTAAGTTTTAGTTTATTTTATTTTATTTTATTTATTTTATTTAACTTTAGGTTTTTATTTATTTATTTTAATCTTAGGTTTTATTTAGTTTAGGTTTAGGTTTTTTATGTTTAGGTTTAGGGTTTAGGGTTTTGGTTTAGGGTTTAGGGTTTAGGTTTAGCTTTACAGTTTAGGGTTAGGGTTTTTTTTTTAAATTTTTTTAGGGTTTAGGGTTTAAGTTTTAAGGTTTAGGGTTAGATTAGGGTTTAGGGTTTGGGGTTGTAGGTTTAGGGCTGTAGGTTTATGTTTTAGGGTTAGGGTTTTTTTGTATATTTTTAAATTAAGTAAAATGGTAGGTTTAGGTATATTTAGTTTATTTTTAATTTATTTTAGTTTTATTTATTTTTATTTAAGTTTATTTTTATTTTTATTTTTATATTATTTAGGTTTATTTAGTTTTATTTTATTTTATTTTAGTTTTAATTAATTATTATTTTAGGTTTAGTATTTATTTTTAAGTTTTTATTTTTTGTTTAGTTTATGTTTTTATTTATTTATGGTTTAGGGTTTAGGTTTATTTTTTTTAGGGTTTAGGTTTTAGGGTTTAGTGTTTAGGGTTTAGATTTATGGTTTAGGGTTTAGGCTTTAAATTTGGGTTTAGGTTTTTTAATTTTTTAGGTTTATTTATTTTATTTATTATTTATTTAGTTTACTTAATTTTTTATTTTTTTTAGGTTTTTTTTATTATTGATTTTAGGTTTATTTATTTTACTTAGGTTTTTTTATTTTTTAGTTTATTTTTTTAAGTTTAGGTTTACGTTTAGATTTATTTTTAGCTTAGTTTTATTATTGTTTTATTTTTTAGGTTTAGGTTTTATTTTATATTTTTAGGTTTAGGTTTTAGTTTTTATTTAATTTTTTTAAGTTTTGGTTTTAGGTTTTTATTTTAGGTTTATTTTTAGGTTTAATTTTTTAGTTTAGGTTTAGGTTTTATTTTCTTTAGTTTAGCTGTAGGTTTATTTTATTTTGTTTATTTTAGGTTTAGTTTTTTTAATTTTATGGTTTAGGTTTTATTTTTGATTTATTTTTATGTTTATTTTCTAGGTTTAGGTTTTTATTTATTATTTTAGTTTTATTTTATTTATTTAGGTTTTAATTTTTAGTTTATTTAAATTTTTATTTTTATTTATTTTAGGTTTTATTTTATTTTATTTTTATTTAGGTTTAGGTTTATTATTTTAGCTTTAGTTTAGGTTTTTATTTTATTTTATTTTATTTATTTATTTAGGTTTAGGATTTTATTTATTTTATTTTTAGGTTTAGGTTTATGTTTAGGTTTTATGGTTTATATTTATTTTGGGTTTAGGGTTTTGTGTTTAGGATTTTTAGGGTTTAGTTTTAGGGTTTAGGGATTAGTTTAAGGTTTAGTGTTTATGGTTTTAAGTTTAGTTAATTTAGGTTTAGGGTTTAGAGTTTTAGTGTTTATTTATTTTAATTTAGGTTATTTTATTTTTTTTTATTTATTTAGTTTGTGTTTAGGTTTATTTTAGGGTGTTTTAGTTTAGGGTTTAGGGTTTAGTGTTTAAGGTTTAGGGTTTTAGGGATTTTTAGATTTTTTTTGTTTAGGGATTAGGTTAGGTTTTTTTATTTTTTATTTTTATTTTTTTTATTTAGGGTTTAGGGTTTAGGGTTTAATTTAGCATTTATTTTATTTTTTTAAATTAAGTTTAGTTTAGGTTTATTTAGTTTATTTATGTTTTTTTAGTTTAGGTTTATTTAGTTTATTTTATTTTTTATTTTTATTTAAGTTTATTGTTATTTTTATTTACTTTAGTTTATTTAGTTTAGTTTTAGTTTTTATTTTAGTTTATTTTATTTTTTATTTTATTTTTTATTTTTTTGGTTTTATTTTTTATTTTAAGTTTAGGTTTTATTTTATTTTTTTTAGGTTTAGGTTTTAGTTTTTTATTTTAGGTTTATTTTCAGGTTTAATTTTTTGTTTAGATTTAGGTTTATTTTTAGTTTATTTTAATTTAATTAGTTTATGTTTAGGTTTAGTTTATTTTATGTTCAGGATTAGGTTTTATTTATTTTAGTTTAGGATTAGGTTTATTTTAGGTTTAGGTTTTTATTTTATTTTATTTTAGGTTTATTTTATTTTTATTTAACATTTTGTTTATAATTTATTTAGGCTTTTTAGTTTTTAGGTTTATTTTTTTATAGATTATTTTTTATAGTTTAGTTTAGGTTTTTATTTATTTTATTTTAGTTTAATTATTATTTTTTGTTATTTTATTTTTAGATTTAGGTTTAGGACAAGGTTTAGGTTTTTTAGTTAGGTTTTTATATTTTATTTTTTATTTTATTTAGGATTAAGTTTTTAATTTATTTTTTTTTAGGTTTTTAGGTTTAGGTTAATTTTATGTTTTTAGGTTTAGGGTTTAGTTTAGGGTTTATTGGGTTTAATGTTTATTTTTAGGGTTATAGGTTTAGGGTTTAGGGTTTTAGTTTATGGTTTATTTTAGATTTTAGGGTTTAGGTTTAGGTTTAGTTTTTATTTAGGGTTTATTTTAGGTTTAGGGTTTAGTTTATATTTAATTAGGTTTAGGTTTAGTTTTAGGGTTTATTTATTTTATTTTATTTAGGATTAGGTTTTATTTATTTTAATTTTAGTTTATTATTTTTAGGTTTAGGTTTTATATTTTGTTTAGGGTTTTGGGGTTTAGTGTTTAGTTTAGGTTTAGGTTTTAGGATTGGGTTTATTTTAGGTTTTATGTTTAGGGTTTTGGTGTTTGGGGTTTAGGTTTAGGGTTTTATTTAGGGTTATGGTTTAGTTAGTTTAGGGTTTAGGTTTATTTAGGTTATTTTTTATTATTTTAATTTTAATTTTAGTTTTAAATTAGTTTATAGTTTATTTAGTTTATTTTGTTTAGTTTATCTTATTTTTTATTTTTTCTTTAGGTTTATTTTTTCTTTTCTTTTTTATTTAGATTTTATTTAGTTTTATTTTAATTTATTTTAAGTTTATTTTATTTTTTTATTTTAAGTTTAAATTTTATTTTATTTTTTAATTTTGTTTAGGTTTTTATTTATTTTATTTTAGCTTAGTTTATTATTTTATTTTCTTTTCTTTTTAGGTTTAGGTTTAGGTTTTAGTTATGTTTTTATTTTATTATTTTATTTTGATTTATGATTATTTATTTATTTTATTCTTAGGTTTTATTTAGTTTAGGTTTTAGTTTTTAGCTTTTTAGGGTTAGTATGGGGTTTTTTTTAGGAAAATTTTTATTGCCACAAAGAAAAAGTATGAAGTTCTTAGAGGGGGGTAAATCTTTAAGCTAATGTTCAAAGAGTTGTAATAAATCCTAAAGAGATAAACCCCATAACTATTATAATGATGAGGAAACCAAAAAATCCATAGTAAGTCCATGTGAGCTTCAATTTCATTTGGTTTATGGGTAAATTATCTTTAATGATTTAGGATTAATTAGAAAAGCAGGTAGTGATAATCATCTCAAAGAACTATATATAAAAAAGTCTGAGAGGGTTACTACATAGCACTACCAAGAGAAGAAAGAGTGGGAAACATCAAGGCCATATACCTATGTAGCCCCTAGTCCTTCATTTAGAAATCCCAGCAAATATAATAGCCAACTACCAAGCCACCAAACCAAAATAAGGTGAATCAACCAATCATCAAGGATAGCGACAATTAGGAGCACCACCAAAGCCACCACCAAAAAGAAATAATAAAATCCAAAGGAGCAAGCATTGTATCAACATAAACTAGAGACAAACAATAGCAAAAAAGAAAAACACAAGTTCTCATATCCTTCACCAACAAATTAGAAAATGAGCATAAAACACCACTTTCAAAATAGGTGGGCATCAAGGCTACCACTCAAACAAAAAGAGGGGGGTCAACTTAGCCAAGAGAGAAAAAACAAAGTAGGAGGAAACCAGAAACATAGGTCACAGAAAGAACACTAGAATGTTCCCAAATCCAAAGGGTAGGAAAATTGCAAAATAACCACCCTTCCAACCACCTAGCTAGCCAATATAACCAACCAAACCAGGCAACCAACATATCCTCCTAGCCAACCACCATAGAATACCCAAGTTGGTTTAAAGACCAACAATCATCAAATAAAATCACCTAAGATAGGAAAGGGTAGAAGCATATACATACCAAACCAAAGGAAAAGAAAATCCAACCAGTAAGTAGAAATACCAAACACAAAAGGTATAAGCCTAGTAAGATAACTATAAGCAAACCAATAGGACCAACAACAATAAAACAAAACTTACCATAAAATAGCCTTCAACCTAATCAGACAATACCCAAACCCAAAGCTACTGCCAAAGGAAGGCCAATACAATAAGTGGTTAAAACCATAATTAGAAACAAAACAAAAAATAAAAAACCAACCCCAGTCAAAAACATAAAATAATCAACCAAACCTCCACCATGCCGAATAGTCCTAGATAAACCACCAACAGATTAGTCACCAACAAAAATGAAAAAAAATAGTTAAAACAACTAATACAACCAACCCAACTAGCAAAAGCACAACCTAATTACCAACAAAGCCACCTTGTCAACCACCACAATGATACAAAACCCATACAAAAGAAAACCTACAAAACCATAGCCACAACCAAAAGAGGATATAAAATAGCAGGAAAATTATGGTAAATACCTAGCTAGATAGAACAAAACCACCAAACTAAAAAAATAAAACACCTATCACAATAACCACTAGGTAGCAAAAAAACCAGTAATTCAAGTAAAGATCAAAACATAACACTTAGCCAAAGAGAGAAAATAAGTTGATAACCACAAGAGTGTTGAACAAGGCAAAAGCAAAGATCATCAAAATCCAATAAAAAACCAAGCCAAGAATTTATAATTTGAGATAAGGCAATCCAGATTTTCCGATTAATCAAACTTCTTAATAATTTAGGCAAAGTTTGTTAAATAAAGTGAACTTCGGTTAAGTTGTCACCAAAGTTAGCCAAGTAATCAGCACAAGCATTAAATTCATGATGGATGTGGGAAATTTTAAAACAAACTTGAGAAAGAAGATTTTAGAATGATTAAGAAGATAAAATAATTCCATTCCCAATTCTATTGGAATTAATGCAAGAAGCAAGAGAGCATCAATTTCAATAGATGATGAGGAAACCTCTATTCAAATAAATTTCAATAGCTTTATTAATAGGCATAAGCTCAGCAAAAATAATAGAATAGGCTTTGAGAGGATAGGCTGCACAATTGGTAGTACCTTTATAATCCATAGGAATACCACCATAGCCATATTTATTGGAGGCAACATAACCATCAGTATTCATTTTAATTAAATTATCTTTAGGTTTGATCCAATGGATAATCCTAGCACATTTATAAGAGTCAAACTTAGGTAGAATGATACCTAATTTTTTAGCCACAAATTTATAACCTTTAAAATGAATATTACTAATAAGATTGGCATTAAAAAGAGCATGAATTTTTTACTTTAGTTCTAGCCAAGATCCTTTTATGGTTCATAGGAATACCATGATATTTAGCATCATTTCTATCCATCTAGATGAACCAAGAGTAATAATAATTAAAGCTTTGGTATGACCTTTCATTGTATTTTGAAATAGACTTCAAGAAGTTGATATAAAGAAAGAGAACACTAGTTGGTATTAAATAAATCATCATACCAAAACCATAATTTAGAAGCAATAGCACCACTAATAAAAACATGATTTATATTTTCAATATGAAAGCAACAATAGCACTTTGAAGGTAAGTAAAACCCTTTAGTCTAGAGCTAAGAGTCCACAAGAATAAAGTTATTCAAAATCCTAAAAAGCTAAAACTAAATAGGAAATGGGAATGATATTATTCTAAAAATTAATAAAAACATTAGAGGGGTTATGTTTATCTCTAATAAAATTCCAAACCTCTTTAAGTACAAAGTCACCATTATAAGAAAGCTTAAAAATAAAATGGTCAGGTTTTTAGAAGAAATAGGGATATTTCTAAAGTTGTCAAAAGAGAAATAGAGATATAATTCTCAAGTTTCCGTTCATTCCAATTGTTATTAAGCCAAAAGGAATTAACTTTGATAACAATAGTAGAGTGGGTAGATAAAAGGGTGTCAATAGAGTCATTGCCAATCCAATTGTCTTGCCAAAAGAAAGGAGAACCTAACTGAATACCCCAATATTAATGATTCAACAACCAATTTAATGGAGCAAAGCTTTTCCATACCGAAGAGTCACCAACTTTATAAAGCAAGTGTTTACCATGGCAATATTTTCCATCATAAAATTAGCTCAAAGGCTATCATTCTTTCTAACACCACTTAAAATAAGGAGAAAAGAAGCTCACAACCCAAAAGATCCCTAAGACAAAAAATAGCCCAACAACATCAATCCAAAGCCACCAAGGAACCAAATATTAGAGCCCACAATAACACCAATCCAAAGCCACCAAGGCACCAACCAAAGAAAGGAAACAACATAGCACCAAGAAAAATGGCCCAAGACCAAGAGAACCAAATCTACCAACAAAAGAAAAGAAGAACCAACAAAATAAAATAAATAGCTAGAGAAAGCAACCAATGGACAAACCACATGCTAAGGGAAAAAGCCTACCACCAAAAAGAGAGCAAAAGCACCAACCAAAGAAAGGCAAGCTAACAGAACAAAGCCACTAGCACAAAAACCAAAAAGTGAACCCAAAAAACCCAACAAAAGAAGCCAAAAAGACCAAGGAAGGAGGAAAATTAGAAGAATCCAATACTAGCAGAAAACACAAAGATCAACCAACGAGAAAAAAACTAGCCAAAATCAAAACCTCCCAAGGACAGAGAGATTATTTCCAAGAAGCTGGATGAGTAACCCTCAACAAGTGAGGAGGGCATAGATGAACACTTTTTCTTTTTTCTTCTTGTAAAGTTTTATAACCATGCCCTTTATCCAAAAGCTCCATCCAAAATGAATCAATATTGTTATAAAGGCATGGGGATCAGAAGCTATCAATTTCAAAGAAGAGCATTCAAAATCATCCACAACATTAGCAAAGGAAATTCAAAAATAGTATGCATTTCACAATCATAAGTGAAAGAAGGAGCAGAAACAGCTTTATTAACAAGACAATTATAAATATTTTCACCTTCCAACAAAATTTGAAGAGAATCCTCTCTGTCTTCATTCATAAAAGAAGTAAGAGAAGCAAAATCTAGATTTTCAGTACAATCTTCATGTAAGGGATTAAAATAATATTCAAATCCTTTAGAAGCCCAAAGGATATTATGAAAATTCTGAACATAATTACTATCCATAAAAAAACCATCATTTTGAACCAAAATAGAATTATTCACAATGACAGAATTGCCACATGAATATAAATCTTATTTTTTTAAAAGAAGGATCACCGTTATTAATAAGATTATCAAGACCATAAGTTAAAATATAAAAAATAAAAATATTCTTTTAACCACCATTCTCAATCAAAGAAGCCAAAGAAATAGTCTCTTTTCTAAGATCTAAAGAAGACATAGGAGAAAGAGATAAAACATCCAATTGATTGGAAGAAATGGTGTTAGCATCAACAATATTTGAACCATCATCATGAAAGACTTATGCACAACATCCAAACCATTAGAATCACTAACCATAGCCTCTAAAGTCTTCCCTTTAATAGAATCATCAAAAGAAACACTTAGAGCATGATTATTATTTAAAACATTTTCAGAAACATTAAAATTATGTTTCGCATTAGACAAATCATTAATAAGTAAAACTTTCTTAGAAGATTTAGAAATATGGGTTTGCAAAACATCAAAATTTTGAAAAGTAGATTTTCCTTTATCCAACATGAGAGAATCATCAATTTTTTCAACAAATGAATTCTTGTGATTTTCTTCCTAAGAGAGGGATGAGCAATAAAGAATTCAAAAATTTAATGCCCATGAATCTTACAATGATTAATAAAAAGGGAAACTTCTCAAAATAACTTTCTGAAAATAATAGCATTTCTTCGAACCCAACTGAATTTCTTTCAGATATTTTTTAGTAATATCAATCTCTACAAGAATTCTGGCAACATACAATCTAGAAGAAACAGCTATTGCTTGATCAACTTGCAAAGGTCTACCAAAAATAAACCCAATAGAATAAGGAAACTAATGATTAAATAAGTGAATCCGCAAGTTAGAAATCCAAATGGGAATAATAGGAGACTCTTTATTAACATCAAACATAGGCGTCCACTTCAAAATTCACATTTGATAATAAAAAACATAGTATGAATGCCTAGAAAAAATTCTTCAGAAATCAAAGTCATTAGAAAGTTTAATCAGAGCATGTCTTGCATCAATTATCCTAATAGAAATAGAACCAAATAAATTTAAGCTATAAAAAAAGAATAAATATCTTCCATCTTTGGCCATTTAAATGTAAACTTTCCAATCAAAGAAAAAGCAAAAAGCTCAACTAATCTTTCAATATCCTCATCTGAAATCATAATTTTTGGAGTACCCTTAAAAGTTATATGAAGAAAATTCAAAGGTGGTCCGGTGGAGAAATTCATACCAGCTAAAGCCTCTTTAAAAGATTTAGTAACAGTAGGTAATTTAGAGGTAGGATAACCCAAAAAATTTGATGCCCTAGCGGGATCCATTGGTACATGAGATTTACCTAATGGATTTGAAGAAAAACAAGTCATGGTGTCGTGATGTTGAGATCGAGTGACAATCTATAGAATCTAGAGAGAAAGAGCTCAAAACTCACTAAGAATGTGAGGGATCCGAAATCTAATAATAAGTTTAGTTTAGTTTTAGGGTTTAGGTTTAGTGTTTAGTAGTTATTATTAGGTTTTATTAGTTTTAGGTTAATATTAGTTCATTATTAGTTTTATGTTTAGTTTAATTAGTTTAGTTTTATTAGTTTTAGTTTTAGTTATTATTATTTTAGGTTAGTTTGGGGGATAAGGTTTAGTTTATTAGTTTATTTAGTTAGTTTATTTAGTTAGTTTATTTATTAGGGTTTAGTTTATTTTAGTTTATTTACTAGTTATTATTAGTTAGTTATTTATTTATTTATTTTAGTTAGTTATTATTATTAGTTTATAATTTTATTATTATTTAGGTTTTAATTAGTTTTAGTTAATGGCTTAGTTTTATTAGTTAAGTTTTGTTAGTTTATTTTTTAGATTATTAGTTTAGTTTATTAGTTTTACTAGTTTAATTATGGGTTTAGGTTTAGTTTATTATTATATTATTTTTTTAGTTTAGTTTATGGTTTAGTTTTTTATTAGTTATTATTTATTTATTATTTATTATTATTATTAGTTTAGTTAGTTGGTTTATTATTAGTTTTATTTTAGTTTAGTTTTTTCTTTAGTTTATTAATATTATTAGATTATGTTTATTATTATTATTTAGTTTATTTATATAGTTAGGGTTTAGGGTTTAGTTATTTAGTTATTTATTTATTAATTTATTATTAGTTTTGTTATTATTAGTTCATTAGTTTAGTTAGTTAGTTATTAGTTATTATTATTATTAGTTTTTATTAGTTTAGTTATTGTTGGTTAGTTTTATTATTGTTATTATTTGTTTATTTATTAGGTTTATTAGTTTAGTTATTTAGTTAGTTTTATTTTATATAATTATTAGTTATTACTTTATTATTAGTTAGTTATTATTAATTTTCTTAGTTTGGTGTTTATTATTAGTTTATTATTAGTTATTAGTGAGTTTAATTATTATTATGTTTATTTATTAGATAGTTTTTATAGTTTATTAGTTTAGGTTTAGGGTTTAATTTTAGTTAGGTATTTAGTTATTTATTATTAGTTATTATTAATTTATTAGTTTAGTTTTAGTGTTTATTATTTATTAGGTTTAGGTTTATTTATTAATTTAGTTTTATTAGTTAGTTTTTTTTAGTTAGTTTTTTTTATTGGTTTATTAGTTTATTAGTTTTAGTTTGGTTTTAGTTATTAGTTACTTATTATTAGTTTTATTTAGTTTATTATTAGTTTTAGTTTTTTTTATTATTATTAGGTTTTTAGTTTATTATTTAATCTTTTATTTTGTTTTATTAGTTAGTTATTAGTTAATTTTTGTTTAGTTTAACTATTAGTTTATTATTATTATTAGTTATTGTTTATTTATTATTATTAGTTTTATTAATTTAGTTATTAACTATTTTACTTAAGTTTAGTTTATTATTAGTAGTTATATTATTATTAGTTTTATTAATTTAGGTTTAGGGGTTTAGTGTTTAGTTTATTTAGTTATTATTATTATTATTATTATTATTATTAGTTTTTATTATTATTAATTAGTTTATTAATTTTAATTAGTTTAGTTATTTATTTAGTTAGTTTAGTTATTATTAGATTATTATTATTATTAGTTAGTTATTATTAGTTTTATTAGTTAGGTTTAATTTAGTTTATTATTTTTTATTAGTTTAGTTTAGTTAGTTTTTATGTTATTAGGTTTTATTATTTTGTAGTGTTTTTTTAATTATTATTTGTTTTTAGTTTAGTTTATTTTTTATTATTATTATTTATTAGTTTATTTATTTAGTTAGTTTTATTAGTTTATTATTATTAGTTAGTTTATTAGGTTTATTTATTATTATTAGGTTTAGGACATTTATTTAGGTTTTATTTATTATTTAGTTTATTATTAGTTTAGTTTTTTTATTATTAGTTTAGTTATTAGTTTTATTTAGTTTATTAGTTTATTAGTTTAATTGTTTAGTTATTTAGTTTTTTTATTTTTAGTATTTTTAGTTTTTATTATTAGTTTAGCTATTTTTTTTAGTTAGTTTATTAGTTTATTAGTTTAGTTTAGTTTTGGTTATTATTACTTTATTATTAGTTATTTTGTTAGTTTATTTGTTTTAGTTTATTAGTTATTAGTTTTAGTTTAGTTAGTTTAGTTATTGGGTTTACTTTTATTATTAGTTTGTTATTTATTAGGTTAGTTATGTTTAGGGTTTAGGTTTATTAGTTTCTTATTAATATTAGTTAGTAATTTATTAGGGTTTAGTTTAGTTAGTTTAGTTTTAGTTATTAGTTTAGGTTTAGCTTAGTTTTTATTATTACTAGTTTAGTTTATTAGTGGGGTTTTTCTATTTATGTTTAATTTAGTTATTATTTTGTTTATTAGTTTAGTTAGTTTGTTATTATTAGTTCATTAGTTTTTTAGTTATTATTTAGTTAGTTTAGTTTAGTTAATTTTATTAGTTTTTTTTTTAGTTTATTATTAGTTTTATATAATTAGTTTATTAGTTTTAGCTTATTATTTATTAGTTTTAGTTTTAGTTAGTTTAGTTTAGTGTTTTATTAGTTTCTTATTAAGGTTTAGGGTTTAGGGTTGTAGGTTTAGGGTATAGTGTTTAGCATTTAGGGTTATGATTTCTTAATTTTTTTTTAATTTTAGAGTTTAGGGTTTAGAGTTTAGGTTTTAGGTTTAGGGTTCAAGTTTTAGTTTAGGGTTTAGGGTTTTTGGTTTTTTTAAATAGAAAACAAATTTAGATTCAACATTTCTTCTTTTTGATTTCATCAACCAGGTAACACACCAAGTTCTCAAAGAAATAAACAATAGATAAAAATGAGCACGCATAGAGAAAATCAAAACCACAAACTAGAACCTTCTCTTATAAAGACAGTTTCATAAGCGATCGGATTCGTTCTTGGTTTCTCGGTTCCCTTAGAATGACCCGACCTCCACTGGTAGTGGGATTCACCATCATATCCACGATCTCTCCCCTCACCACCACAACACCTCTCCTCCCTCCCCACCACCCTTTTGACCCGGCCTCAGATCCACTAGCACCTCCATTTCCCCCACCACCACTACGATAACCACTACCTCTGCCTTCGCCTCCACCGCCATTTCTAGGCCCGGGCCTAGTTGGCGTGATGTTCTCTGTCAATGTTATGCCCATTCTTAGGCTTTAGGTTTAGGTTTAAGTTTATTAGGTTTTAGGGTTTAGGTTTTTTATTTAATTTGTTTAGTTACTTTAGGTTTAGGTTTAGGGTTTGGGGTTTAGGTTTTAGGGTTTGGGGTTTAAGGTTTAAGATTTTGGGTTAGGGTTTAGGGTTTAGTGTTTAGCATTTAGGGTTTAGGTTTGAGGGTTTAGGGTTTAGGATTTAGAGCTTTAGGTTTTATGCTTTTCGGGTTTAGGGTTTAGGGTTAGGGTTAGGGTTAGGGTTTAGGGTTTCGGGTTTAGTGTTTAGAGTTTAGGGTTTATAGTTTAGGATTTAGAGTTTAGGGGTTTCTAGGGTTTAGGGTTTAGGGTTGTAGGTTTAGTGTCGTAAGTTTAGGGTTTAGTGTTTTTCCTAATTAAGTAAATCGATAGGTTTAGGTTTATTCAGTTAATTGTTTTATTTATTTTAGTTTATTTATTATAATTTATGTTTTTATTTTAGTTTATATTTTAGGTTTATTTATTTAGTTTATTTTTAGTTTTTTAGTTTTATTTTTATTTATTTTTTAGGTTTAGGTTTTATTTTTTATTTTTAGGTTTAGGTGCAAATTTTTATTTTGTTTTTTAGGTTTACGTTTTAGGTTTTAAATTTAAGTTTATTTTTAGGTTTTATTTTTTAATTTAGGTTTGGGTTTACTTTTAGCTGAGTTTATTTTTAGTTTGTATTTTAGGTTTAGGTTTTATTTTTTCTTTCTAGGTTTACATTAAAGATTTTATTTTATTTTCTAAGGTTTAGGTTTTAGGTTTTTATTTTAGGTTTATTTTTAGGTTTTATATTTTAGTTTAGGTTTAGGTTTATTTTTAGTTCATTTTATTTTATTTAGCCTAGGTTTAGTTTTAGGTTTAGGTCTTATTTATTTTATTTTATTTTATTTATTTTAGTTTAGGTTTATATTTATTTTATTTTATTTATTTTTTAGTAGTTTAATTTTTTAGTTTGGGTTTAGGTTTTATTTTTATTTATTTTAGGTGATTTTTTTAGGTTTAGGTTTTTTTAATATATTTTATTTTATTTTAGTTTATTTTATTTTATTTTACATTTAGTTTTATTTTATTTAAGTTTTATTTAGGTATTTTATTTCTATTTAGTTTATGTTTTATTTATTTTATTTTAATTTATTTTAATTTTTATTTTATATTATTTAGGTTTATGTTTAGTTCTTTTATTTTATTTTTATTTTATTATATTTAGGTTTATGTTTATTTATTTAATTTATTTTAGGGTAGAGTAGGTTTAGGGTAGGGTTTGGGTGGGTAGGGCAGTGGTTTTAGTTTAGTTTAGGTCAGTTTTAGTGGTTAGGTTTAGGGTAGGTCAGGGCCAGGGTTTAGGGTTTAGTGTTAGGGTTTAGGGTTTTAAGCTTTAGTGTTAGGGTTTGTGGTCAGGTTTATGGTTTTAGGAGGGTTTAAAGTTCAATAGTGTTTGGGGTTTGTGGTTTATTTTTAGGTCTCAGTTTTAATGTTAAGGGTTTTAGGGTTTTAGGGTTTAGGGTTTAGGTTTAGGGTTTAGTGTTTAGGATTTAGTGTTAGGTTTAGGGATAGGTTAGTAGGTTGGGTTTAGGTTTTAGGTTGGGTTTGGGATTTGTGGATTTAGGTTTAGGGTTTAGATTTTTTTTTTCTTAAATTAACTAAACCATTATGTTTTGGTTTATTTAGTTTATTTTTTATTTATTTTAGTTTATTTTATTTTTTTTTTACTTTAGGTTTTTTTTTATTTTATTTAGTTTTATTTATTTATTTATGTTTAATTATTAGTTTAGGTTTTTTATTTTATTTTATTTTTAAAGTTTAGTTTAGGTTCATGTTTATTTTTTTTAGTTTAGTTTAATTTTATTTTATTTTTTTTAGGTTTTGGTATTATTTTTATTTTTGTTTTTGGTTTAGGTTTAGGTTTTATGTTTTTTTTATTTTAGGTTTATTTTTCATTTTTACTTTTTGGTTTTGGTTTATGTTTTTCTAATTTATTTTATTTTATTTAGTTTAAGGCTTAAGTTTAGTTTATTTTAAGTTTAGATTTAAGAATTATTTATTTTAGTTTAACTTTAGGTTTATTTTATTTTATTTATTTGAGGTTTAATTTTTTTAGTTTAGGGTTTTGGTTTTATTTATTTATTTTTGGGTTTATTTTTTAGGTTACAATTTTTATTTAGTTTTTATTTTATTTTATTTTATATTTTTTTTTTATTTTACATTTAGTTTTATTTTATTTAGGTTTCTTACTTTTAGGTTGATTTTATTTTTTAGTTTAGTTTAATTTTTCATTTATTTTATTTTAGTTTAGCTTTTATTTTTATTTTATTTTATTTTTAGGTATAGGTTTAGGTTTAGGTTTATATTTTAGTTTTGGTTTCATTTGATATTAACCTTTATTTTATATTGGTTTAGGTTTTTTTTTATTTTATTTTTAGCTTTTATTTAGTTTGCCAAGTTTTGGGTTTAATGTTTAGTGGGTTTAGTGTTTAGGGTTTAGGTTTAGTTTGGCCTGTTTAGGTTTGTGGGTTTGGGTTTAGGAGTTTAGGTAGTAGGTTTAGGTTTAGGTGAGGCCAGGTTTAGGCCCAGGGTTTAGGAAGATCATCTCAGTGGAGCCTGGGTCCAGTGGTATTTTAGCATTATTTGGTTAGGATTAGAGTCAGTGGTAGGTCAGTTTAGTAGGTTTTAGGTAGAGTTTAGATTTTTAGAGTTTAGTTTAGGGTTAGTCATGGTAGAGTTTAGGAGATTTAGTTTAAGGTTAACTGAGAGTTTAGGTTTGGGGAGTTATTTAGTGCCCAGTTTTAGGTTTAGGTTTGGGTGGAGGAGTTTAAGAAGTGTGTTTAGTCAGGGCCTGTTTAGAGAGTTAATAGGAAGAGCCCAGGTTTAGGATTTAGAGTTTAGTAGGGTTTAGGTTTTTAGGTTTAGTTTAGGGTTTCAGTGTTATTTGAGTTTAGGTTTATGGTTTAGTGTAGGGTTTAGAGTTTAGGGTTTAGTTTAGTTTGGGGTATAGTTTTTTAAGATCAGTTTACAGGTTTAGGTTATTTTATTTTTTTAGTTTAGGTTTTAGTTTATTTATTTTTTTAGTTTGTTTTTTATTTATTTTAGTTTAGTTTTTTATTTTTAGGTTTTATTTTAGTTTAGTTTTAAGTTTAATTAATTTAAATTTAGTTAGTTTATTTCTTTTTAGTTTAGGTTTAGGTTTTATTTTTATTTTAGATTATTTTAGTTTATTTTTTATTTTAATTTAGTTTAGGTTTTATTTTATTTTAGTTTATGTTTATTTAGGTGTTTTTAGGTTTAGGTTTATTTTTGGTTTTATTTATCTTTATTTAGTTTATTAATTTTAGTTTTAATTTAGTTTCATTTATTTTATTTAGTTTCTAGTTTTTAATTTAGGTTTAGTTTTATTTTTAGGTTTAATTAGTTTAGTTTAGGTTTATTTTATTAGGTTTTAGGTTTAGCTTTTATTTAGGTTTAGGTTTTATTTAGTTTATTTTATTTTATTTTATTTCATTTATGTTTATTTAGTTTAGTTTAGTTTTCTTTTATTTAGATTTATGTTTAGGTTTAGATTTTATTAAGTTTATTTTATTTAGTTTTAATTTAAATTTAGGTTTAGTTTAGGTTTATTTTTTTTATTTAGTTTAGTTTATTTTTATTTCTAGTTTTATTTTTCTTTAGGTTTAGGTTTAGGTTTGGGTTTTAGTTTATTTTAGTTTTAGTTTATGTTTATTTAAGTTTATTTAGTTTTTTTATTTAGGTTTAGGTTTATTTATTTTATTTTAGTTTTTATTTTTATTTTATTAGTTTAGTTTATCTAGTTTATTTATTTAGGTTTACTTTCAAGTTTTTAGTTTAGGTTTAGGTTTATTTATTTTAGTTTAGTTTAGTTTAGTTTATTTATTTTAGGTTTATTTAGTATTTAGTTTTATTTAGCTTAGGTTTAGGTTTAGTTTATTTTATTATTTATTTAGGTTTTAGTTTTATTTTAGTTTAGTTTAAGTTTAAGAGTTTAGGTTTAGGTTTCTTTATTTAGTTTATCTAGGTTTACTTATTTAGTTTATTTATTTATTTAGGTTTAGGTTTAGTTTTATTTAGTTTTATTTTATTTTGGGTTTAGGGTTTAGGTTTAGGTTTATTTAGTTTAGGTTTATTTTTATTTATTTATTTTTTTATTTATTTAGTTTATTTCTTTATTTATTTTATTTTTTATTTATTATTATTTTTATTATTTTATTTATTTTAGTTTATTTTATTTTATTTTAGTTTAGGTTTATGTTTTTATTTTTAGGTTTAGGTTTATTTTTATTTTATTTTATTTTATTTTTATTTATTTGGTTTATTTATTTTTATATTTATTTATTTTATTTATTTATTTTATTTAGTTTATTTATTTAGTTTAGGGTTTATTTTATTTTAGGTTTAGGTTTTAGTTAGTTTTATTTATGTTTAGGTTTAGTTTATTTTTAGGTTTAGGTTTAGGGTTTAGGTTTTTTTAGTTTTAGTTTAGGTTAAGGTTTAGGTTTATTTTAGTTTAGTTTATTTTTTTATTTTAGGTTTATTTATTTAGTTTATTTTATTTTATTTATTCAGGTTTATGTTTATTTAGAGGATTATTTAGTTTATTTTAGTTTAGGTTTTTAGTTTAATTTATTTAGTTTAGTTTAGGTTTATTTAGTTTATTTTATTTATTTATTTATTTATTTTAGTTTATTTATTTATTTAGTTTATTTTATTTAGTTAGGGTTTAAGTTTAAATTTAGTTTATTTAAATTTTTTTAGGTTTAGGTTTAGTTTAGGTTTTATTATTTATTTTAGTTTATTTATTATTTATAATTTTAGGTTAAATTATAGTCAAGTTTAGTTTATGTTTAGTTTTAGTTTTTATTTATATTTTATTTATTTTTAGTTTTGATTTATTTAGGTTTATGTTTTTTTAGGTTTAGGTTTAGTTTATGTTTAGGTTTTAGGTTTATGTTTTTTTAGGTTCAGTTTAGAGTTTATAGTTTAGGTTCAGTTTAAGTTTATTTAGTTTAGGATTTTATTTAGTTTAGTTTAGTTTATTTTGCTTGATTAGTAGTTTAGTTTAGGTTTGGTGTTTATTTTAGGTTTTTAGTTTAGTTTATTTATTTTATTTATTATTTAGTTTAGTTTAGGTTTATTTTTTATTTTTATTTAATTTATTTTTTTAAGTTTTTTTATTATTTAGTTTAGGTTTAGGTTTTAGGTAGGTTTATTTATTTAGTTTAGTTTTAGTTTATTTAGTTTAAGTTTAGGTTTATTTAGTTTCAATTTAGGTTTAGGTTTAGATTTAGTTTAGGTTTATGTTTTAAGTTTATTTTAGGTTTATTTTATTTAGTTTTATTATTTAGGTTTAGGTTTAATTTTATTTTTGGTTTAGGTTTAGGTTTTGGTTTTATTTTAGGTTTATTTTTTAGTTTATTTATTTTATTTAGTTTAGTTTAGTTTTAGTTTATTTTGGTTTTAGGTTAGGTTTTAATTATTTTAGTTTAGTTTATTTTAGTTTAGGTTTATGTTTATTTTATTTTGTTTAATTTAGGTTTAGGTTTTTTTTGGTTTACAGTTTATGTTTATTTTGATTTATTTTTAGGTTTTATGTTTAGGTTTATTTTTTAGGTTTAGGTTTCTATTTAGTTTTTATTTTAAGTTTATTTTATTTTTATTTTACATTTAGTTTTTAATTTTATTTAGGTTTTTATTTTTAGGTTTATTTTATATTTTAGTTTAGGGTAGGTTTTTATTTATTTTATTTTAGTTTAATTTTTTGATTTATTTAGGTTTAGGTTTAGGTTTATGTTTTAGTTTAGGTTTTATTTTATTTTATTTTGGTTTAGGTTTTTTTATTTATTTTATTTTTAGGTTTTATTTAGTTTAGGTTTAGATTTTCAGGGTTTAGGGTTTAAGGTTTAGGGTTTAGGGTTTAGGGTTTTTAGGAGTTATGTTTAGGGTTTAGAGTTTAGGTTTTAGATTTACAGTTTAGGTTTCAATTTAGGGTTTAGGGTTTTTGGTTTTTTTAACAAAGAAGAAATTTAAATTCAACATTTATTTTTTTTATTTGATCAACCAGCTAACAAACTAGGGAAATGAGGTAATCAAATGACCTCCTTGGGGCTAGCTAAAGCCTCGTGTTCACGAGATGTCTAGACTATATACCCATTACCATTCAATCTTATATAAATCAACACATGAATAGAAGAAAAGAGAACTCAACATTCATACACTTAAGCTATAAGCACATGCATTTCTTATGTATTTATAACTAAGATCATAACATATATTATTATTCATTTATAAGCTTTCAAAAAATACATTTAGATTTAATAGTGATAATTGCTATGCCTATATTAAATTAAATCAAGACATGCAAGCTTAAGTAAAGGAAGTCCATTTTATTTTACTTAATTTTGAAGAGATGGATGCATGAATTCAAATGACATACCAAATTTAACATGATTGGAAAGAGGAGAAACAAATATAAGCATGTGATTCATTCAACCAAACTAGTTCTTAAAGACAATGAAATCAAATAAGATTATTGAAAGAAAACAAAAGCTTTTTTATTAATTAAGTTTTTAATTTGATTTGTTTTAAAGAGGAGAAGAGAAATCATCACTTCTGTTTTAATCCCATTCCCACATTAGTGATTTGATTTAATTTAAGGAAATGTAATTAAGTTGATTTTATGGGTTAATTAAGTTGAGCCCTTAATTAGATGAATTAATTACCCTTACTTATGTCACCTTAAAGTAATTAACTAAATAATTATGAGCCAACATGATAGGCATGGAAAATAAACTTTGAATGATCCTAGTAAATAAAAGGGGCTAATGCAATAGGCTCATTATTAATAGTTAATTTGATTAAGGGACTTAATTAATTACTCTTATGGTCTTTCCACACATGTGGACTAAGTATAATTTCATTAAACTTCATTAGGTTATTAAACACCTAAAGATCTACCCCATGATTTAATTAATTAAGGTCTGATGTGATTATGATTTCAATTTGATTAAGTGATTTAATTAATTAGTTAAATCTTAATCAATTTCATTTTAAAAAAGGGTGAAATGAACTTAGTGAAAGGGTCCCAACCTAATCCTCAGTTCACTTACTATTGAATAATGATTAATAAACTTAATTAACTAATTTATTACTATTCATGGGATTAATTAATCATTAATTAACTTAAAAGAGTAGTTAAGGTTTAATTAGTCAATTTTCCTAATTAAGTGAGCAATAAATCCTAAGAAAATCATGGAAGGCAGAGGGTATTCCATTAAATTAACCCACAAATTTGGGATTAATTGCTCGCATAATTAAGCTAATTAATTTTACAATTCAAATTTAATTATTTTTCAAAATCAGTAAGATCATTTTAATTAATTCTGCTGAGAAATACCTTTAAAATGAGTATTTATTTGCATTTTTTTATTTCTCTATGATTTTTTATTATTTTTAGAAGTTTTAGCCATTAAAAATGATTAATTAAGCCTATTTAGAGCCTAATCCTGTTTACGCCATGTGGCGCACTGACATAGCACGCTTTCGACATGGCACTGTGAGATTGGCTACTTAAAACTTATCTAACTCAGTACCTACGTGGTGGCAGCAGACACACTTTCTCATCTGTCGAATGTACTTTCTAGTCCATCATTTATTCTAAGATCAGACGGCAATGATTAATCCCACAGCTTAATAGGATCTAATCATGATCGTCCATTTCGATCATGTGGAATGGACGGTGCAGGATCTAATGTCATGCTAGTGAGGGAGAATGGAGTCTGTCCACCATTACTCAGTTGATGCGAGCTTACCTGAGCTTCGATCAACTCCAAAAGGATCTCACACCTTCACAACTTCAATCAAAGTGGATTCAACGATCAAGATTACATGAGATGCAAGTTTTCTTCAAAAAGCTCCAACCCATTTTTTCCTAAGGATTGATTTTGGAAGCATACCTCACCGGACCTCAAGACTAGAGGCTCAAAAAATTAAAGAAGCTTCATCTATTGGAGATAAAGCCTTGCTGAGTAGCAATTGGATCAATTCATTGACATTCAATCGGAAGGCCATGAACAGATGATTTGGAGCTCAGCTTTGATCGAAGTCCCACTTTCGGTGCTTGAGAAGTTTGGGAGATGATTTATTCTTTCTTGACGAGGCCTATGGAAGGTGTGTGCAAAGTTAATTTGTGTTTGATGGAGAAATGGGGAAGTTAGGTCGAAAATGTTAGTGTCCTATTTTGGGAAGGACGAGAATGGAATTTTTTTTTATTGAGGAACGAGCTTGGAATCTTAGGGGATGGCTTTAGCAGTTCATCTTGGGTTGTTCGGGCTCTAAGGAATGATTTTTATATGTGTTTGAGTGGAAACGAGAGGGTGTATACTTCCTTCATCTTGATCAAACGGTGGGATTTTTGGCTTCTAGTGGCCTTTCACCATCTCTGGAGTCATTGGGTGGAATAAGTCAATTAGCTCAGCTTGGTTGGTTGAAGGTTTAGAGGTGGCTTCCAAAGAGGTATCATGGGTGTCCTATGGGTTTAAAATTCTCTAATGGGGAGGGTGAGGTGATTTCACCTCCCATGGGGCATGGCTGAACGAACCACCCCTTGTGTCTGGTTGGGCAGTGTCTGAGGTTCCTAGGTGGACCATTGAGAGAGTACCAAGTGGCCAAGGAATGGAAATAACCATTTATATGGGTGATTTTGTCTCATGTGATTCCCTTGACCTAAGGTTAGAATGATCATTTCATATTAAATTTTATTTGGTTGGTTTGAAAATGAGCCAGAAGTGGGTCAGCCCAAATTTCAAGTCAATTGGGGTTGGTTTGGTTAGGTTTGGCTCAATTTGGCTCATTTAGGTCAAATTGGGTTAAGTTGGGCCAAGTTGACCAAGTGGCCAAATTGGGTCAAACCAAGGGTTAAGTCAAGTTCATATGATCATTTGGGATGTTTTGATTCAATTGGTTTGGTTTAGTTTGGCTTAGATTTGGTTTTGGCTCATTTGAATTCATTTGTGCTAAAAGGGCTAAGTTGACTAATTTAACCAAATTAGTGAAATTGGCTTGGGTTAGGTGTTGGTTTGGGCTTAGTTGGCCAATTGAAGATGATTGTATGCTTTGGTTTCAATTAATTTAGACTTGGTTTTGATTTAGGCCAACTTGCACCTTTAGGTCACTTTGGGATAAGTAGGTCAATTGGGTTCAATTGGGTCAAATCATGGCTTTGGTCAAGTTCTACAAACAATTTGGAATGAACTTGAGCCATTGGTTGTAATCAATTTGGTTCATATTTTAATTTGACCCAATTTGGCCTTTTAGGCCAATTTGGGTTTAGGTTTGGGTTTTGTTTTGTTCTTTAGGTTGGGTTTAGGGTTTATGGTTTTTTATGGTTTAGGGTTAGGGTTTTAGGGTTTGTGCTTTTAGTGTTTAGGGTTTAGGGTTAGGGTTTAGGGTTTAGGGTTTATGGTTTTTTAGGGTTTAGGTTTAGGATTCAATGTTTAGGCTTTAGGGTTTATGATTTTATGGTTTTAGGGTGGGTTAGTTAGGGTTTAGTGGAACTTTTTAGGGTTAGTTAGAGAGTATGGTTTAGGGTTTAGGGTTTAGGGTTTTATGGTTTAGAGATTTAGGGTTACATGGTTTAGGGTTTTAAAAAAAATGGCATGTTTATTATTTAGCTCATTTATTATTTTATTTATTTATTTTATTTTATTTAGGATTATTTTTATTTTATTTAGTTTTCATTTAGGTTTATTTATTTTGAGTTTAGGTATCTTAGGATTTATTTTTCAATTTATAATCCATTTTATTTATTTGTGTTTAGAAGGGTGGATTAGGGTGGAAGTTTGTAGATTTAGGAGGGTTTAGGTTTAGGTTTAGGCTTTAGTTTAGTGTTTAGTTTAGGGTAGGGTTTAGGGTTACTTTTGTTTTTTTTAGGGTTTAGTTTTGAGAAGGTTTAGGGTGGGGTTTGGTTTAAGTTTGGGTTACCAAGAGTTAGGGTTTGTGAGTAGTGTTTAGGAGTAGGTTTAGTTTAGGTTTTAGGATATGTGGTTTAGGGTTTAGGGCTAGTCAGGTTTAAGTTTTCTGGGTTTAAGGTTTAGTTAGTTTTGGTTAGGGTTTTGGTTTAGGATTTAAGTTTAGAGTTTAAGTTTGGGTTTTGTTTAGGATTTTTTTATTTAGAATTAAGTAAACCAGTAGGTTTAGATTTATTTAGTTTATTTTTTTTTGTTTTGGTTTAGGTTTATTTTTAGATAAATCTTATTTTTATTTTTATTTTAGGTTTAGGTTTTATTTTTCTTTTTTTAGGTTTAGGTTTTTATTTTATTTTTTTAGGTTTTTGATTTAGCTTTTTATTTTAGGTTTATTTCTAGGTTTTACTTTTAAGTTTAGGTTTAGGTTTACTTTTAGTTTATTTTATTTTATTTAGTTTAGGGTTTGGCTATTTATTTAGGTTAGGTATAGGTTTAATTTTTGTTTAGTTTATTCTAGTTTAGGTTTAGGTTTATTTTATTTTGTTTATTTTAGGTTTAGATTTTTTTTTAAGTTTAGGGGTTAGGTTTTATTTATTTATTTTTAAGTTTTATTTTTAGGTTTATTTTTAGGTTTATTTTTAAGGTTTAGGTTTTAATTTAGTTTTTATTTTATTTTATTTTATTTTAGGTTTAATTTTTATTTTATTTTTAATTTTTATTTTAATTTAATTTTGTTTTAATTTTATTTTATTTTTAAGATTTGGGTTTTATTTTATATAGGTTTTTTTTCTTTTTAAGTTTATTTTATTTTTAATTTAGTTTAAATTTTATTTATTTTATTTTAGTTTAGTTTTATTTTTATTTTATTATATTTTACGTTTAGGCTTATATTTTAGCATATGTTTTATTTTATTTTATTATTTTATTTTATTTAGGTTTAGCTTTATTTATTTATTATATTTAAAGGTTTATTTAGGTTAGGTTTAATCTCTTTGGGTTTTTGTGGGGTCAGTTTTGCCTAGTGTAGGGTGGGGTTTAGGATTTAGGGTTATAGGTAGGGTTTGGGTTTTGAGTTGGCCTGGTGGTTTATGGTTTTGTGGTTTAGGTTTAGGTTTAAGCCAAGGTTAAGGGTTTTAAGTTTTAGGGTTTAGGGTTTAGGGTTTAGCATTTAGTGTTTAGGGTTTAAGGGGTTAGAGTTTTTTTTTTATTTAATTTATTAATTTATTTATTTTTAAATTAAGTAAATTGGTAGGTTTAGGTTTATTTAGTTTATTTTTTATTTATTTTATTTTTCATTTTTATTTAGGTTTAATTTATTTATTTTAGGTTTATTTATTTTAGTTTATGTTTCTCATTTTAGTTTATTTTTTAGGTTTATGTTTAGGTTTATTTTTTAGTTTAGTCTTATTTTTATTTTATTTTTTAGGTTTAGGATTTATTTTTTATTTTTATGGTTAGGTTTAGGTTTTTATTTTGTTTTTTTAGGTTTAAGCTTTAGGTTTTTATTTTCGATTTATTTTCAGTTTTAATTTTTAGTTTTGGTTTAGGTTTATTTTTAATTTGTTCAATTTTATTTAGTTTAGCATTAGGTTTAGGTTTAGTTTATTTTTTGTTTAGGGTTCGGTTTTATTTATTTTAGTTTAGTTTACTTTAGTTGAGGTTTAGGTTTATTTTATTTTTATTTTAGGTTTAGTTTTTTTTTCAGTTTAGGGTTTAGGTTTTAATGTTTATTTATTTTTAGGTTTTCTTTTTTGGTTTATTTTTTAGGTTTAGGTTTTTACTTAATTTTTATTTTATTTTATTTTAGGTTTATTTTATTTTATTTTTATTTTAGGTTTACTTTTTCTTTTATTTATGTTTTCTATTTTTTAAATTTATTTAGGTTTTTATTTATTTTATTTTAGTTTAGCTTTCATTTTTTTTATTTTATTTTCCTTTTAGGTTTAGGTTTAGGTTTAGTTTATGTTTTATTTTATTTTATTTTGGTTTAGGTTTATTTATTTATTTTATTTTTAGGTTTTATTTAGTTTAGTTTTATGGTTTAGGTTTTGGGGTTTAGGGTTTAGGATTTAGAGTTGAGGGTTTAGGGTTTATATTTTAGGTTTTTATGGTTTTGGGTTTTGGGTATTAGGGTTTAGGTTTTAGGGTTTAGTTTTAGTTTCGGGTTTAGGGTTTTAGGTTTGGGGTTTAGGGTTTAGGGTTTAGGGTTTAAGGTTTAAGGTTTAGGGTTCTGTGTTTTAGGTTTTGGGTTTTGGGTTAAGGTTTTAGGTTTAGAGTTCAAGTTTTATTTAGGGTTTAGGGTTTTTTATTTATTTTTAATAGAAAACAAATTCTGATTCAACATTTCTTCTTTGGATTCCATCATCCAAGTAACACACCAAGTTTTTTAAGACACAAGTGGAGACATAAATAAAAAATGTGCATGCATAGAGCAAATCAAATGCCCTAGATAACTATAATTGTCTCTACTATAAAGACACAATCCCATAAGCAGTAGATTAGATCGATCATTCTTTAGTTTCTCCAGTTCCCATCAGAACCACCCCAGCCTCTCGAGTAGAGAGATCCACCATCATATCCCCGATCTCTCCTTACACCACCACCACGGTTGTCACCTCCATCGCTCCTTTTGCCTTCGTAACCACTACTGCTCTGACCACCACCTCCATATCCACTAGCACCTCCATATCCCCCCAACCACTATGATAACCACCGCCTCCATCTTTGACTACACCACCATATTTAGACTGAACCTCATTGGTGGTGATGTTCCTACCGTCAAGGTTCTGCCCATTCTTAGGGTTTAGGTATAGGTTTAGGTTTAGGTTTATTATGTTTTAGGGTTTAGGTTTATTTTGAAATTTATTTAGTTCCTTTAGGTTTTGGTTAGGGTTTGTGGTTTAGGGTTTAGGATTTAAGGTTAAGGTTTAGGGTTTAGGGGATCGGTTTAGGGTTTGATTTATGGCCAGGGTTTAAGATTTTTAGGCAGGGTTTAGGTTTTGGGTTTTATGGTTTAGGATTTAGGATTTAGTGTTTAGGCTTTAGGGTTTAAGGTTCTTAGGGTTTAGGGTTTATAGATTAGGGTTTAGGCTTTAGGCTTTAGAATTTATTCTTTTTAGTGTCTAGGGTTTAGGCTTTTAGAGTTTAGGGTTTAGGGTTTAAGGTTTAGGGTTATGGTTACAATTTAGGATTTAGAGTTTAGGGTTTAGGGTTTAGGGTTAAATTAGAGTTTAGGGCTTAGGGTTTAGGTTTTAAGGTTAGTTTTAGGATTTAGGGTTTATGGTTTAAAGTTTATGATTTAGGGTTTAGGGTTTAGGGGTTTCTTTGGAATTACAAAAGGTTTTAGGTTTATTTAGTTTATTTTATTTATTTTAGCTTATTTTATTTTATTTATTTAGGTTTTAATTTTATTTAGTTTAGTTATTTATTTTATGTTTATTTATTTTATTTTAGGTTTTTTTATTTTTTATAGGTTTTGGTTTAGGTTTATGTTTTTTTAGTTTTTTTTTTGTTTAGATATAGGTTTTATTTTTTTATTTTTGGGTTTTGGTTTAGGGTTTTATTTTATTTTTTTAAGTTTAGGTTTTAGATTTTGATTTTATTTTTATTTCTAGGTTTTATTTTTTTAGTTTAGGTTTAGTTTTATTTTTAATTTATTTTATTTTATTTAGTTTAGGGTTTAGGTTTTATTTATTTTAGGTTTGGGTTTATTTATTTTAGTTTAGTTTATTTTATTTATTTATTTTAGGTTTAAGTTTTTTTAGTTTATGGTTTAGGTTTTATTTATTTATTTATTTTTAGGTTTATATTTTAGGCTTAGTTTTTCATTTAATTTTTATTTTATTTTATTTTAGGTTTATTTCATTTTTACTTTAGATTTTACTTTTAATATGGTTTGGTTTTGGTTTTGGGTTTAGGGTTTGGGGGGGTTTAGGGTTTAAGGTTTAGTGTTTAGGCTTAGGTGAGTTTAGGGTTTATTATGTTTTAGGGTTTAGGTTTATTTTGAAATTTATTTAGTCTAGGTAGGTGGGGTTTAGAGGATTTAAGATGGTAGGGTTAGGGTCAGGATGGGTAGGGTAGGATTTTGCTTAGGGTTTAGGATTTTTAGGTTTAGTCATGTTTATGGAGGATTTAGGATTTAGGTTTAGGGTTTGAGGTTTAGGTTATAGATCAGGGTTTAGGCTTGAATATTCTAGTGAGGTGCTTTTAGAGGGAGGTTTAAGGTTTAGGTTATGGACAATTTAGGATTTAGAGAGGAGGGAGGTCAAATTAGAGTTTAGGGTGTGGGAGGTTTGGGGTTAGTTTTGGGATTTATATGGTTTAAAGTTAATGAAGGGTTTAGGGCTTTCTGGAAAACAAACCGGCAGTTTAGGTTTATTTAGTTTATTTTTTATTTATTTTAGCTTATTTTATTTTATTTATTTAGGTTTTTTTAATTTTATTTAGTTTAGTTTATTTATTTTATGTTTATTTATTTTATTTTAAGTTTTTTTATTTTTTCTAGGTTTTGGTTTAGGTTTATGTTTTTTTAGTTTTTTTTTTTGTTTAGGTATAGGTTTTATTTTTTTTATTTTTCGATTTTGGTTTAGGGTTTTATTTTATTTTTTTAAGTTTAGGTTTTAGATTTTGATTTTATTTTTATTTCTAGGTTTTATTTTTTTAGTTTAGGTTTAGTTTTATTTTTAGTTTATTTTATTTTATTTAGTTTAGGGTTTAGGTTTTGTTTATTTTAGGTTTAGGTTTATTTATTTTAGTTTAGTTTGTTTTATTTATTTATTTTAGGTTTAAGTTTTTTTAGTTTATGGTTTAGGTTTTATTTTTTTATTTATTTTTAGGTTTATATTTTAGGCTTAGTTTTTCATTTAATTTTTATTTTATTTTATTTTAAGTTTATTTCATTTTTATTTTAGGTTTACTTTTAATTTTAGGGTTTAAGGTTTTGGTTTTTGGGTTTAGGGTTTAGGGGTTTAGGGTTTAGGGTTTAAAGTTTAGTGTTTTAGGGCTTAGGGTTTTGGGTTTAGGGTTTAGGGTTCAAGTTTTAGTTTAGGGTTTAGGGTTCTTGGTTTCTTTTTTTTTAACTGAGAACAAATTGAGATTCAACATCTCTTCTTTTCGATTTCATCAACCAAGAGACACACCAAGTTTTCTAAGACACAAGTGATTACATAGGTAAAAAATGAGCATGCATAGAGCAAATTAAAAACCCCAGGTAACTAGAACAATCTTTTCTGCAAAGACACAGTTCCATAAGCAACATATCGGATCGGTCATTCTTTAATTTCTTTAGTTCCCACTAAAACCACCCTGACCTCTCGAGTAGCAGGATCTACCATCATATTCTCGATCACTCCCTCCGCCACCACCATGGCTGTAACCTCCATCACTCCTCCCGCCTCCATAACCATCACTGCTCCGACCACCACCTCCATACCCACTAGCATCTCCAAATCCCCCACTCCCCACACCACCGTGATAAATGTCGCCTCGCCTCCACCATTAGATCTAGGCCCGAGCTTTGTGAGTGATGTTCTGCCATCAAGGTTCTTCCCATTCGTAGGGTTTAGGTTTGCAGGTTTATTAAGTTTTAGGTTTAGATTTATTTTTTAATTTATTTAGTTACTTTAGGTTTAGGTTTAGGGTTTAGGGTTTAAGGTTTAGAGTTAGGGTTTAGGGTTTAGGGTTTAGGGTTTTAGGCTTTAGGGTTTAGGGTGTTTAAGTGTGCAGGGTTTAGCATTTTAAGTTTAGGGTTTTGGGTTTAGGGTTTAGGGTTTGGGGTTTTAGATTTTTGGTTTAATTTTTTTTATATATTTAAGTAAGCTGGTAGTTTGGGTTTATTTAGTATATTTAGTTTATTTTTTTATTTAGGGTTTATGGTTTAGGGTTTAGGGTTTAGGGTATTTAGGGTTTAGTGTTTAGGTTTTAGGTTTTGGGTTTAGGTTAAAGTTTAAGGTTTTTGGTTTTTAGTTTTTTTTATAGAGAACAAATTCTGATTCAACATTTCTTCTTTCCGATTTCATCAACCAAGTTACACACCAAGTTTTCTAATACACAAGTGACAACATAGATAAAAAATGAGCATGCATTGAACAAATCAAAAATGCTAGATAATTAGAACCTTTTATACTGTAAAGTTAGTTCCATATGCAGCAAAATGATCGACCATTCTTTAGTTTCTCTAGTTCCCAACATAACCATCGCAGCCTCTTAAGTAGTGGGATCCACCATCATATCTCCGATCTTTCCCTCTGCCACCACCACGGTTATAGCCTACATCACTCATCACTTCATCATAACCACCACAACTCTAACCATCACCTCCATACCCACCAGCACCTCTAGATCCTCCACCACCATAACGGTAACCACCGTCTCCTTCTTCGCCTCCTCCGCAAAATCTAGATTGAGCCTGGTTGATAGTGATGTTCCTACCATCAAGGTTATGCCCATTCTTAGGGTTTTGGTTTATATTTAAGTTTATTAAGTTTTAGGGTTTAGGATTATTTTATAATTTATTTACTAGGTGTAGTTAGGGTTTGGAAGGGTGGGAAGGGTTTGTGGTTTATAGGGTTTAGGGTTTAGGATTTTTTAGGGTATAGGGTTTAGGGTTTTGGGATGTTGGTTTAGGGTTGTAGGTTTATGGTTTAGGTTATAGGGTTAGTTTTAGGGTTTAGGGTTTAGGGTTCAGGTTTTCTTAAATTCAACCCATTAGTTTATTAAAGGTTTAGGTGGGGTTTTAGGGTTTTGGGTTTAGGTTGTAGGGTTTAGGGTGGTTAGTTTAAGATTTAGGGTTTAGGGTTTAGGATTTAGGATTTAGGGTGGTAGTTTAGGGTTTGGGTTAGTTTAGCATTTAGGGTTTATGATTTAGGGATTAGGATTTAGGGTTTTTTAGGGTTTTGGGTTTTAAAAAAAACCATGGTTAGGTTTGTTTATTTTGTTTTTTTTATTTATTTTATTTGTTTATTATTTTAGGTTTATTTTTTATATAGTTTAGTTTATTTATTTTAGGTTTATTTATTTTAGTTTAAATTTTTTATTTAAGTTTATTTTTTAAGTTTAGGTTTAGGTTTAAGTTTAATTTTTTATTTTAGTTTTAATTTTTTCTTTTTAGGTTTAGTTTTTATTTATTATTTTTTTGGTTTAGGTTTAGGTTTTTATTTTTTTTTAGGCTTAGTTTTAGGTTTTCATTTTAGTTTTATTTTTAGGTTTTATTTTTTAGTTTAAGTTTTGGTTTATTTTGTTTATTTTATTTTTTAACATTAGGAATAAGGTTTAGTTTATTTTAAGTTTAGGTTTTATTTATTTTAGTTTTGGTTATTTTAGTTTAGGTATAAGATTATTTTATTTTATTTATTTTCAATTTAAGTAATTTTTTTAGTTTAGGATTTAGGTTTCCTTTTTCTTTTTTTTAGGTTTTATTTTTAGGTTTATTTTTTAGGTTTAGGTTTTTATTTAGTTTTTTTTAGGTTTATTTTATTTTTATTTTACATTTGGCTTTTATTTTATTGAGGTTTTTTATTTTAAGGTTTATTTGATTTTTTAGTTTAGTTTAGGTTTTATTTATTTTATTTTAGTTTAGTTTTTATTTATTTATGTTTTGTACGTTTAGGTTTAGGTTTAGGTTTAGTTTAGATTTTAGTTTAGTTTATTCTATTATTTTATTATTTAAGTTTTGGTTTATTTATTTATTTTATTTTTAGGTTTATTTAGTTAAGGTTTAGGTTTTTAAGTTTTTAGGGTTTAGGGTTTATAGTTTAGGGTTTAGGATTTGGGGTTTAGGGTCATAGGTTTTAGGGTTTAGGCTTTGGGGTTTAGAGTTTAGCATTTGTGTTAGAGTTTAAGGTTTAGGGTTTAGGGTTTAGGGTTTAGGGTTTAGGTTTTAGGGTTTAGGTTTAGGGTTTAGAGTTGAGGGTTAGTTTTAGGGTTTAGGGTTAGGATTTTTATAATTTTTTATTATTTTATTTTTTTAAAAAAAGTAAAATAGGTTTATTTATTTTGTTTAGTTTATTTTTTATTTATTTCAATTTATTTTATTTTTTATTTATATTTAGGTTTATTATTATTTGTATTTAATTTAGTTTACTTATTTTAGGTTTATTTATTTTAGTTTAGGTTTTTGATTTTAGTTTATTTTTTTGGTTTAGGTTTAGGTTTATTTTTTAGTTTAGTTTTATTTTTATTTCTTTTTTAGGTTTAGGTTTTATTTTAAATTTTTAGGTTTTATTTTACATTTTTATTTTATTTTTTAGGTTTAAGTTTTAGGTTTTTATTTTAGGTTTATCTTAAGGTTTAGGTTTAGTTCTTTTTAACAGAGAATAAATTCAGATTCAACATTTCTTTTTTTTGATTTCATCAACCAGGTAACACACCAAGTTTTCTAAGACACAAATGATGACATAGATCCAAAATGAGCATGCAGAGCAAATAAAAAACTCTAGATAATTAGGATCGTCTCTACTATAAAGGCATAGTTCCATAAGTAGTAGATCGGGTTGGTCGTTCTTTAATTTCTCTAGTTCCCATCGAAACCACCTCGACCTCTCGAGTATCGAGATCCACAATCATATCTCCGATCTCTCCCTCCACCACCATCACGGCTACAACCTCCATCGCTACTCCTGCCTCGATAACCACCATTGCTCTGAGCACCACTTCCATATCCACCAGCACCTCTAGATCCCCCACCACCACTATGATAACTGTCACCTCCGACTTCGCCTCCACAGCCAAATCTAGACTAAGCCTAGTTGAAGGTAATGTTCCTCCTGTCAAGGTTCTGCACATTCTTAGGTTTAGGTTTAAGTTTAGGTTTATTTGGTATTAGGGTTTAGGGTTAGTTTAGAGTTTATGGTTTAGGGTTTAAAGGTTTACATTTTATGGTTTAGGGTTTAGGGTTAGGGTTAGGGTTAAGGTTAGGATTAAGGGTTTAGGGTTTAGGGATAGTTTAGGATTTAGGGTTTAGGGTTTAAGGTTTTAAGTTTTTTAGGGTTTAGGGTTTAGGGTTTAAGGTTGTGGGTTTAGGGTTTTTAAAAAAAAAAATTAAGTAAACCGGTAGGTTTAGGATTATTTAATTTATTTTTTATTTATTTTTGTTTATTTTATTTTATATTTTCATTTAGGTTTATTTTTATTTTTATTTAGTTTATTTTATTTATTTTAGTTTTCTTTATTTTAGTTTAGTTTTTTTATTTTTATTTTTACTTTTTAGGTTTAGGTTTAGGTTTATGTTTATTTGTTAGTTTAGTTTTATTCTTATTTTAATTTCTAGGTTTAAGTTTTATTTTTTATTTTTAGGTTTAGGTTTAGGTTTTTATTTTATTTTTTTAGGTTTAGGTTTTTATTTTAGGTTAATTTTAAGGATTTATATTTTAGTTTTGGTTTAGGTTTATTTTATTATTTTATTTTATTTAGTTTAGGGTTTAGGATTAGTTTATTTTATGTTTAGGTTTAGGTTTTATTTAATTTAGTTTATTTTATTTTAGTTTAGGTTTAGTTTTTTTAGTTTAGGATTTAGGTTTTATTTTTTATTTATTTAAAAGTTAATTTTTTAGGTTTAGGTTTTTATTTATTTTTTATTATATTTTATTTTAAGTTTAATTTATTTTTATTTTATGTTTGGGTTTTATTTAATTTAGGTTTCCTATTTTAAGGTTTACATAATTTTTTAATTTAGTTTAGGTTTTTATTTACTTTATTTTACTTTAGTTTTATTTTTTATTTTATTTTATTTTTAGGTTTAGGTTTATGTTTGGGTTTAGGTTTTTGTTTTGGTTTTTATTTTATTTTTATTTTATTTTATTTAGGTTTAGGTTTTTTTATTTATTTTATTTTTAGGTTTATTTAGTTTAGGTTTAAGTTTTTAGGTTTTTAGGGTTTAGGATTTTGGGTTGTAGGTTTGAAAGTTTAGGTTTTAGGGTTTCAGGTTTAAGGTTTAGGGTTTAGGGTTTGGGGTTTAGGGTTTAGGGTTTAGGATTTAGGGTTTTTAGGGTTTAGGGTTTAGGGTTTAGGGTTTAGTTTTAGGTTTATGGTTCAGGTTTTAGTTTAGGGTTTAGGGTTTTTGAGGTTTTTTTTAAATAGAGAACAAATTAGAATTCAACATTTCTTCTTTTCAATTTCATCAACAAAGTAACAAAGAGCGAGGTAATCAAATGACATTCTTGGGGCTAGCTAAAGCCTCGTGTTCCCAGGATGTCTAGACTATATACCCATTACCATTCAATCTTATATAAATCAACACATGAATAAAGAAAAAAAACCCATTCATTTAAGCTATAAGCAAAAGCATTTCTTATGTACTTTAACTAGTATCACAACATATTATTATTCATTTATAAGCTTTTGGAAAAATACATTTGGATTTAATAGTGATAATAGCCACACATATATTAAATTAAATCAACACATGCAAGCTTACATAAAGGAAATCCATTTTATTTTACTTGATTTTAAAAAGATGGATACATGGATTCCAATGACATACCGAATTTAACAAGATTGGAAAGAGGAGAATCAAATATAAGCATGTGATTCATTCAACCAAACTAGTTCTTAAGGACAATCAAATCAAACAAGATTATTTAAAGCAAACCAAAGCTCCTTTATTAATTAAGTTTCGGATTTGATATGATTTCAAGAGGAGAAGAGAAATCATCACTTGTTGTTTTAAACCTATTCTCACATAGTGATTTGATTTAATTTAAGGAAATGTAATTAAGTTGATTTGGGTTAATTAAGCTGAAGCCTTAATTAGATGAATTAATTACCCTTACCTATGTCACTTTAAAGTAATTAACTAAATAATTATGAGCTAACATTATATGCATGGAAAATAAAATTGCAATGATCTTAGGAAATAAAAGGGGCCTACTGCAATTGGCTTATGATTAATAGTTAATTAGATTAAGGGAATTAATTACTCTTATGGTTTTCCCTCACATGTGGACTAACCATAATTTCATTAAACTCCATTAGGTTGTTAAACACCTAAAGATCTACCCCATGATTTAATTAATTAGGTCTGATGTGATTATGATTTCAATTTGATTAAGAGATTTAATTAATTAGTTAAAGCTTAATAAATTTAATTTTAAAAAAAAGGGTGAAATGAACTTAGGGAAAGGGGTCCCAACCATATTCCTTAGTTCACTTACTGTTGAACAATAATTAATAAACTTAATTAACCAATTTGTTCTTTAATGGGAATAATTAATCATTAATTAACTTAAAAGAGTAGCTAAGATTAATTAGTCAATTTTCTTAATTATATGACCAATAAATCCCAAAAAATCATGGGAGGTAGAGGTCATCCCATTAAATTAACACACAAATTTTGGGATTAATTGCTTAATTAATTAAGGAGTAATTAAGTTAATAAATATTTTAATTAAACATTAATTAAACCTTAATTACTATTCAAAATTAGTTAATATTATTTTTAATTAATTCTCCTCTAAATATGTTTAAAATGTGTATTTATTTGCATTTTTTATTTCTCTATGATTTTTTTATAAATTTAAAAAGTTTCAGCCATTAAAAATGATTAATTAAGCCTAATTAAAGCCTAATTTTGTTGGTGCCAAATGATACGCTGATGCGGCGTGCTTTCCACATGGATCTGTAGGATTGGCTACTTAAAACTTAATCGACTCAGTGCCTATGTGGAGATGATGCCTTATTGAGTAGCAATTGGATCAATTCCTCAACGTTCGCTCTGAAGGCAATGAACTGATGATTTGGAGCTTAGCTTCGATTAAAGTCCCACCTTCGGTGCTCTGGAAACTTGGAATATGATTTGTTCTTGCTCAATGAGGCCTAGGGATGGTGTGTGCAAAGTTAATTTGAGTTTGATGGAGAAATGGTGAAGTTAGGTCAGAAATGGGAGTGTCATGATTCAGGACGGATGGGAATGTAATTTTTTGATCGAGGAACACGCTTGGGAGAGCTTAAGGAATGGCTCTAGCGGCTCGTTTTGGGTAGCTAGGGCTTTGAGGAATGATTTTTGTGTGTGTTTGAGTGGAAACCAGGGGGTATATACCCCCCTTCATCTTGATCGGACAGCGGGATCGAGTTTTTCTTCTAGTGGTCGTCTGGCCATCTTAGGGAGTCATGGGTGGCAAGGAGGAGGTGAGTTGGCTTGGCTTGGTTGGTTGAAGGTGTGGAGGTGGCTTTCAAGGAGAAATCATAAGTGTGCTATGAGTTTCAAATGCTCTAATGGGGAGGGTGAGGTGATTTCTCCTCCCATGGGTCATAATCGACCCAACCACCCCTTGGGTTAGGTTGGGCAGTGTCCTAGGTGCCTAGGTGGACCATTAGGAGAGTACCAAGTGGCCAAGGAAAGAAAATGACCACTTACATGGATGGTTTGTCTCATGTGATGCCCTTGACCCAATGGTAGAATGATCATTTGGCATTGTATTTGATTTGGAGATTTGAAATGAGCCAAAAGTGGGTTAGCCCAAATTTCAAGTCAATTGGAGTTGATTTGGTTAGGTTTGGCTCAATTTGACTCATTTAGGTCAAATTGGGTTAGGTTGGTTCAAGTTGACCAACTAGTTAAATTGGCTTAAACCAGGGTTGGGTCAAGTTCATATGATCATTTGGGATGTTTTGGTTCAATTGGTTTGGTTTAGTTTGGCTTGGATTTGATTTTGGCTCATTTGAATTCATTTGGGTCAAATGGGTTAAGTTGACCAATTTGACCAAATTGGCCAAATTAGCTTGGGTTTGGTTTGGGTTTAGTTAACCAATTGAAAATGATTATAGGCTTTGGTTTCAATTAATTTGTATTTGGTTTTGATTTAGGCCAACTTAAACATTTAGGTCAATTTGGGCTAAGTAGGTCAATTGGGTTCAAATGGGTCTAATTATGGCTTTGGTCAAGTTCAACAATCAATTTTGAATGAACTTGAGCCATTGGTTGCAATCAATTTAGTTTATATTTTGATTCAAACCAATTTGGTCTGTTAGGTCAATTTGGGTCAACTTGGGTCAAGATGGCCAATTGGGTTTGGTTTGACTCAATTTAACGTCAAGTCATATTCAAATATTGATTTTGATTTGGTATGAATAATTAGTTTTAAGGGATTTGGCTTAGGTTGCAATTTGGCTAGTTTGGGTTCATATGGGTTAAGGGGTTGACTTGGTCAAATGACCAGGTTGACTTAGTTTGACCCAATTTATGATAATTAATCAACCGAGGGTGATCAACAATCATGATGGGAGGTTTTGATGGGCTTGGTTCAATCCAATATGGGTAGGATTAGAACTTGGCTCAAATAGGTGAAATCAACCACTTTGGGTCAAGTGGACCAATTAGGTTTAGTTGGCTTGATTTTGGGTTGAGTTTGATTTAGTTGAGTTTATATATGGATTTGGGATTGACATATAAATTCAATTGCAATTGGCTTGGGTTCAAATGGGTTTTGGTTTATTTGAACATTTTCAAGTCAAAAGGGTTAAGTTGGATTTTACTTGGGTTGATTTTGGTTTGGCTTGATAATTGTAGATTTTATTTATATTTGTGCATATGATTGAATGTATGATTGATTCATGAGAAAATCAATTAAATTATGGTTTTGGATGAAGGAATTTAGCTAAGTCCATGGAGTTGGGTCATGTGGCTTAGGTTTGGAATTTGATTTGGTTTGATTTAGTTTTGTTGATTTAAATGTATATTTCATTTAAATTTGTGAACATGATTGAAATATGATTGATTTGTGATAAAATCAATTGAGTTTGACTGGATTTGGATTATGATTTGGCTAAGTCCATGCAATAAGTCAAATGGCTTAGGATTGATTTAATTTGATCTAGTTTGATTAGTTTTGATCATTTGAATGTAGATTTGATTTATATTTAGGAAGATGATTGAATATATAAATTCATTATTAGAAATTCAATTGATTTTGGATTGATTTGGATTAAGATTTGGCTAAGTCTGTGGGATAGGTCATATGGCTTAGGAAGAGTTTCAAGGATACTAACATTCACCACTAGCATTCACCACCCACTTCCTACTGACTCTCCACTTAGTGATGATCTCCCTGCTGAACAATCATGAACTTAGGGGATACTAGCATTCACCATTGGGAGATGTACTTTGATGGAGTGACTTCCTCTTAAAGAGAAGAAGTACCATAATCTACTATTCCAAGAAAGGTAGGGGTAGGAATAGTTCTCTTAACTTTGGACATCGATGTAATGAGATTCTTTTATCATCTATCTAATCATTGCACCAACAATGAAGTCGAATATGAGGCTCTAATTGTCAGTCTAGAGTTAGCCGTTACTCTAAGAATCTAGAACACCAACATCTTCAGAGATTCTAAGCTAGTTATCAACCAAATCCCTGGGTCCTATAAGGTTATAAAGCCCAAGCTCCATCACTACCATAAGTACACCATTGAGTTGTTGGCCCAAATCCAAAAATTTACCATTTATAAGATTCCTCGAGGATAGAACACCTTAGTGTATGCTCTAGCCAAGCTTTCTAAGGAGTTGGCATGTTTGAAGGATGAGTCCATATCAATAAAGGTCCAAAATAGAAAGTTTTATTTCTTATTAATATTGAACTCATCAAAAAGTACTCTCTTGAAAGGGAGGTTGCCATTGCTAAGAAGGGTGGGGAGTTAGATTAGAGGCAATCATCAATGAATTACCTAAATAAAAGCAAACTACTTCAAGAGAAGTCCCAAGCCCATCAGATGAAGTAGAGAGCAACAATTTTGCTACAATTTTTTAGTAACCATATCGTATATAGGTTCGGAGTGCCTCGACAAATTATATCTGATAATGGTACTACATTCAGAGCACCGACATCAAAAACTTTGGCTGGAGACACAACATAGATTGGAGATATTCTACAATCAACTACTTGAGGGAAAATGCCTTAGCAAAAGAATTCAACAAAACTCTCATCCAAATACTAAAAAAGACACTCAACAACAACAAGCGACAGTGGCATGAGCAATTAGTTGATGCCTTGTGGGCTTACCACACCACATATAGAAGTCCAACATAGTCTCCTCATTTCTCCTTAGTATATGGGTCAAAAGTCATTCTACCATTAGAAGTCTAACTCCCAACACTAAGGATAGTTGTAGGTAGCAAGATCACGATAGAGCAGAACATGAAGATCTTGAAGGCTTAGAGGAGAGACACCTACAAGGATGCTAAAAGATTGAGTTATACAAAGAAAAAATGATTTATGCTCACAACAAGTTGGTCCGTCTGAGAGCTTTTCAAGTAGGAGGGCTTATTTTAGTTCTAAGGAGACTGATTGTTGCCCATCATAAAATGGGGGGTAAGTTTGAACCCACTTGAGAAGGCCCTTTTGCCATAGCGAAGGCCTACCAAAGAAGATCTTAGTAGCTTGTCAATCATAAGAGAGACCACCCAATGCTTTCAATCAATGGACTCTACTTAAAGAAATATTATAAATCTTGTTTGAAAATAACTATCATCAATGAAATTTCCATTTTGAATTCAATCTCTTCCATGTTGAAAGTATTCTTGTTTGTGAATCCACCAGGATCTGTTTATGGTAGGTGTAAAGAGCCCGATCGACATCCTATCCTTCATCAACACAATAGAAACATAAACTTCACACAAACATATAAAATAAATACATATCTTTTGTCTCGGGCTACTCTGAGTTGAGATAATGCTCCCAGCGGCACTCACTCAGTAGCTACTCTAGATCGAACTGACATGCTACCCTGCTAGCGTGTCACCCTAGTGGTCTTCTTGCTTTGGAGAATGTAAGTTTGCTACACTTTCTTTCATTACTTGGCCACCGCACATCGACGAACACTTGTTAGTTTGGTAGGCCTTACTGCGTGGCCAATAAGCAACATCATGTTAGCTTTGTTTAAGGGGATGTGAGTCTACTAAATTTTTTCTTAGATTAGCCTTTGTACAGTGATTGGATCGAGTATATTTGGGGTTTTATGATAGTCTCTTAACTTCCTCTTGATTGCTTCAAGTCTGTCCTTCCTCGACTCCGATAGTCGCCTAGCCAACATCTATCCCATCGATGACTATCCTCGATGATCAATTCCACTTGGAAAGTTGTAAGTCAATGCTTTCTATATTGATCATTGATCAATTTAAAACACCTTAGGTTGGTTGGTTCTCACCATCGATGGATACACCACTCTCGAGATACACGTTGGTTGTTCTCGTGATACACCACTCATGACAGATGTAAGTCTGCTATGCTTTCTCCTTGAGTTGACCACCGTACACTTATAGGCTTACTTTTCTAAGGCTCAAGATAATTCTCCTAGCAGTACCTCACCTGTGGACAGTATATTTGGATCACATCCTTTGCAACCCTATTTAGACACTACCCAGGTTAATTTCAAATTAGACAATTCCCCTTTCCTAGTAACCACCCCCGTGGTTGGAGAATTCATCCTATGGATGTGCATATTCTCTCTAGGTCTAGTAAATCTGAGATAGGTCAAGGCCAACATAGCCCCTTCTCATTGTGGTCCCTCGTGATCCATGTAAACATATAAATAAAATATATATTTACTTATGGATTAGGAGGACACCTCTAGTGGAACATTTTTCCAAGTAAGTATCTTATCTTTAAGGCAGTGTCAGCAAAACTCCCTATAAGAATCGTCTACTCTTTAGTTGATATGAGTCTCTAGTAGCATTCACTCAGAAGTGGCCCCTAAGTCAAGTTTGATTTATTGTGCTACCAATAGGTCACCCCAGCAATTGTTCCTTGCTTTAGAAGATGTAGGACTGCTATGCCTTCTTCCTAGCATAGGCATTATACATTGAAAGGAAACCCCTTAGGTTGGCTAGCTCTATCCCAGGGCCAGTAGACTATCTTTTTGGATTTGTAAATCTAAGATAGGACAAGTTTGATATATCCCCTACTCAGTGGGTCCATCATAGATCGACTTAGTCCATAAATTTAATCTGTAAAATTTGATCGAGCTCATATCCCCATGGGATATGCCCTCAATTTGAAATCAAATTAAACCAAAAAAACCATATCTTATCACATGAAATTAAGATAAAATTAATCTTGACTATTTTTAGTTAACATAAGTCCCCAAAGACTCACTCAAGAGTTGCTAGCCTTCGATTGTGCATCCAACAGGCCACCCTAGCCAAACTCTTATGCCCATGGATACATCCCCAAACAAATCTATGAAATCAAAATCAAATCCCAATCCCAAACTGATAGCTCAGAACTACTTCTTTAGTGGAAGGTTCATATACCCAATCCCCAGTGGACTCGAGCCCATATCTCCAACAGATATGCCTCCACATTAATTAAAACAAAACAAATTAAACTCAAATCAATCTTAATCCCTCATGGATTATAAATTTTTATCCTCAATGGATCTTCTTTCCATAAATCATATAATCAAATCAAATTCAAACCTTGTCATCAACATATTTTCTTCTTCTATGCCCTCAACATAGACCCCAAACATGTCATGTCCAATGCATGTGTCATCCCCTAGTGGATCTCCCTCCATGTCCTTGACATGGAATTCTCATCAAATCTTATTTCTTCTATTACAACACACCTTTAATATTTCAACCAAAATCCTAATAATGTATTCATTCAAATTACATCATCTTAACATTGTAATCAACATTTTATGATTTGTGATGTTATATAGCTTATAATATGATATAAATCTAACATTACACCTCATTAGAATCACTTAAAAGGAACAAATAACAAAATTTTTTCAAAATATGAATAATGTTCATTTTAGAAGTAAAATTATTATTTTTATATTAGAAATGGTACAAAATAGAATAATTTTGGTATTACTTTTTAGTGTGTGCTGTGAATTTGGCCAAATCCTTTCATCTCAATGTTCAAATTAACATTTTTGTGAGTTTTGACCCAGTGTATTATAACACAAGTAAAACATACTAAAATGTAAAATAACATTTAGTAACACGCCACCACATTCATATATATGTGAAGTTATATTGTTATGTACATTATATTTTATTATGCTTTCATATAATATATTATCTTACATTATGCCTTAAAATGAATCATTTTAAGAAAAAATTTATAAAATTTGGCTAAAAATGAACATTTATTTTGCATGCAAAATTCTATTCTTTTAATTAAATGAGACAACATAGCACACCCTAATGATGTTCCCTAAAACTTACCTTAAATTTGGTCAAATCCCATCATCTCAACCTATAAATCAGTATTTTATGAATTATACTAGTACAAACTCAACTACATCATACTATAACAAATTAAAATATGCTAAACAACAAGAAAGTAATACAAATAGTATGCTATAATGCATGATGCTACACTATATGGCATCCTATATTATAATACACTATAATATATTATATTATAATATATTATATTACATATTACATCACAAGGGATTGCTTAAGATAAAAAATCATAAAATTAGTATAAATATAAAAAACTATATATTTTAGTCGATCATTTACATATTTTAAATTGAAATAATATATTGTGATGCCATGCTCTACCTATTATGAATTTGGCCAAATTCCACCATTTTAAAGTCTAAATCAACATTTTTATAAATAATGCTAGTGTAGGCTCGACTACATCATTGTAAAATACTAAAAGAATTTAAAATGCGTTGAACAATACATTATGATATATGATGTTATACTATGCTACAACATATATTTATTTTGGACATAAAATCTTACTTTTTAGACTATAAGTGTGTAGCACACCTTTGGTACTATAACCTAATTCCCACTTCACATTTAACAAATTTCATCATCTATTTTATTAAATCAATATTTTATGATTTATATTAATATAGACTATAGGCACAATACCATAATATACTAAAACATTTCAAAACATCTAAAGAACATCACTACATGCTCAAATATACATTATACTATAATATATTGTATTATAATACGATTTAAGGTTAGAGTTTAGGTATTCAAATCTTTAATAGGCAAGGGAAAGTCTCTTGAGGACATTTTCTTTAGCTACCATAACTATGTTAGGATTAGGTCATAATTTAGATCTACTCCTAATGACAACTTTATTCAAGGTTTAAGATTTAGGGTTTAGGGTTAGGGTTTAGTGTTAGTTTACGGTATAAGGTTAGTTTAAGGTTTTGGGTTTAGGGTTAGTTTATGTTTAATTTGGGGTTTTGGGTTTAGGGTTTAGGGTTTTCGGTTTAGGGTTTGGGGTTTAGGGTTCAAGGTTTAAGGTTATATGTTTTAGGGTTTACGATTTACGGTTTTAGGGTTCAGGGATTAGGGTTTAGGGTTCAGGATTTAGGGTTTACAATTTAGGATTTAGGGTTTAGGGTTTATGGTTTAGGGTTTAGGGTTTAGGGTTTACGGTTTAGGGTTTAATGTTCAGAGTTTAGGGTTCCTAGGATTTAGGGTTTAGGGTTTTGGGTTTTGGTTTAAGGTTTAAGGTTTATGTTTTAGTTTAGGATTTAGGGATTAGGGTTTAAGGTTGACTTTTAATGAAGAACAAATTCAAATTCAACATTTCTTTTTTGTTATTTCATCAACCAAGTAGCACGCAAGTTTTTTAAGACATAAGCAATGACATAGATAAAAAATGAGCACCCATAGTGAAAATAAAAAATCCTAGATTAGTAGAATCATCTCTACTATAAAGACATAGTTCCATAAGCAATTGATTGGATCAGTCATTCTTTAGTTTCTCTAGTTCCCATTAGAACCACCTCCGCCTCTCGAGTAATGACATCCACTATAATATCCCCAATCTTTCCCTTCGCCTCCACCATGGTTGTAACATTCATCACTCCTCGCTCCTCCATAACTACCACTGCTCCGACAATCACCTTCATATCCACTAGCACCTCTAGAACCCCCACCACCACTATGATATTTGCCGACTCTACCTTCTCCTTCAGCATCTAGACTTTTTAGTAGTGATGTTTGTTGTCAAGGTTACCCATTCAGGGTCGTGGTTAGTTTTAGGGTTTTTAGGTTTTGTTTGGGTTTAGGTTTATATAGGGGGTTTTTAGGTTTATGGTTTAGAATTTATGGTTTTTTTAAGGTTTAGGTTTAGGTAAGGTAGGTTTTAAGAAGTTTAGTTTAGGGTTTATGTTTTTTTATTTATTTTATTTTATTTTAGTTTTTATTTTTTATCTTATTTTAGGGTTTATGGCTTAGGATTTTGGGTTTAGGGTATTTTTTTAAATTAAGTAAACTAGTAGGTTTATGTTTATTTTGTTTATTTTTTATTTTTATTTTTATTTTATTTAGTTTATTGATTTTAAGTTTATTTATTTTAATTTAGGTTTTTTATTTTAGTTTATTTTTTAGGTTTATGTTTTAGGTTTAGGTTTTAGGTTTTATTTTTTAGTTTATTTTTAGTTTATTTTATTTTATTTAGTTTAAGTTTATGTTTCAGTTTTATTTATTTTAGTTTAGTTTATTTTAGTTTAGGTTTAGGATTATTTTATTTTTATTTTAGGTTTAGGTTTTTTTAATTTAGGGTTTAGGCTTTATTTTTTTATTTATTTTTCATTATTATTTTAATGTTTGCTTTTCAAGTTTAAGTTTTTATTTATTTTTTATTTTATTTTATTTTATGTTTATTATTTTATTTTGTGTTTAGTTTTATTTTATTTAGGTTTTTTTATTCTTAGGTTTATTTTATTTTTTTTAGTTTAGTTTAGGTTTTATTTATTATTTTAGTTTATTTTAATTAGTTCATTTTATTTTATTTTAGTTTTAGGTTTACTTAATTTAGGTCTTTATTTTATTTTATTTTTTATTTTATTTAAGTTTAGTTTTATTTTTTTTTTTTAGGTTGAATTTAGTTTAAGTTTAGGTTTAGGTTTAGGGTTTAGGGTGGGGGGTTTCTGGTTTAGGGTTTAGGGTTTAGGTTTAGGGCCAGGATTTAGGGTTTAGGGTTTAGGGTTTAGGAAGGGTTTAGACTTTAGGGTTTAGTTTTTTAGAGTTTAGCTCAGGGTCTGGTTGAAGGTTTAGGAGTTTAGGATTTAGGGTTTGTGTTTAGGGTTTTAGGGTTTGGGTTTAGGGTTTATGGAGGTTTAGGGTTTAGGGTCCAGGGTTTAGGGTTTAGGTTAGTTAGGGTTTGTTTGGGGTTTATGGTTTATGGTTTAGGGTTTGGAGAGAGTTTAGAGTTGAGTTTTTGGGTTTAGGGTTTAGGGTTTAGGGTTTAGGGTTTAAGGGTTTGTGGTTTAGGGTTTTAGGTTTAGTGAAAGGTTTAGGTTTAGTTTTAGGTTTGGGGTTGTGTTTTATTTTAAGGTTTAGGGTTTTTGTTTTTTTTCAACATAGAAGAAATTTAGATTCAACATTTCTTCTTATTGATTTTATCAACCAAGTAACACACCAAGTTTTCTAAGACACAAGCGATGACATAGGTCAAAAATGAGCACACATAGAGCAAATTAGAAAACCCTATATTACTAGAATTGTCTCTACTGCAAATAGTAGATCGGATCAGCCATTATTATGTCTCTTAAGTTTCGATCAGAACTACCTTGACCTCTCGAGTAGCCGGATCCACCATCATATCATGATTCTCTCCCTCCACTACCACCATGTTTGTTACCTCCGTCACTACTCCCACCTCCATAACCATCTCTGCTCCGACCAGCACCTCCAAATCCACCAGCACATCCAAATCCCCCACCACCACTGTGATAACTGCAACCTCCACCTTCACCTCCACCGCCAGATCTAGACTAAGCCTGGTTAATGGAGATGTTCTTGCCATCAAGGTTTTATCCATTCGTAGGGTTTAGGTTTATTTTTTATTTTATTTTATTACTTTAGGTTTAGGTAGAAGGTTTGTGTTTACTATTTAGGGTTTGGGGTTTAGGGTTTAGGTTTTTTGGTTTGTGCTTTTATGATTTAGGGTTTTAGGGGTTAGGGTTTAGGGTTAGGTTTAGGGTTAGGGTTTAAGGTTTAGGGTTTAGGGTTTAGGGTTTAGGGTTTAGGGTTTAGGGTTTATTTAGGGTTTAGGGTTAGTTTAGGGTTTAGCTTTAGGGTGTAGGATTTGAGGTTTGGGTTGGAGGGGAGGTTTAGTGGGTTTAGTGGGGTTTAGGTTTAGGTAGGGTTTAGGGTTTTTAATAAACCAAATCATGTTTAGATTTATTTAGTTTATTTTATTTTATTTTATTTAATTTTAATTTTAATTTTATTTAGTTTATTTTATGTTTATTTATTTTAATTTAGTTTTATTTTAGTTTATTTTATGTTTAGGTTTTTATGCTTATTTTTTAGTTTAGTTTATTTTATTTTATTTTAAAGGCTAAGTTTTATTTTTTATTTTAGGTTTAGATTTAGGTTTATTTTATTTTTTTACATTTAGGCTTTAGGTTTTTATTTTAGGTTTATTTTTAGGTTTTATTATTTAGTTTAGGTTTAGTTTTATTTTTATTTTATTAGATTTTATTTGGTTTAGGGGAGTAGGTTTAATTTATTTTAGGTTTAGGTTTAGGTTTTATTTATTTTAGGTTAGTTTACTTTAGTTTAGATTTAGGTGTTTTTTTTAGGGTTTAGTTTTATTTTTATTTATTTGTTGGTTTTATTTTTTAGGTTTGGTTTTATTTAGTTTTTTTATTATTTTATTTTAGTTTATTTTATTTTTATTTTACATTTAGTTTTATTATTTGCATATTTTAGGTTTATTTTATTTTTAAGTTTAGTTTAGGTTTTATTTATTTTATTTTAATTTAGTTTTATTTTTATTTTATTTTATTTTATGTTTAGGTTTGGTTTAGGTTTAGTTTAGGTTTAGGTTTAGGTTTTATTTTATTTTATTTTATTATTTTATTTTGGTTACCTTTATTTATTTATTTTATTTTGAGGTTTTATTTAGTTTAGGTTTAGTTTTAGGTTTTAATGTTTAGGGTTTCTCAAGGTTTGTGGGTTTAGTGTTAGGGTTTAGGGTTGGGATTTAACATTAGACAGGGTTTAGGTTTAGGTAGGGTTTAGGGGGGCTTTGAGGTTTAGGGTTTAGGGGTTAGAATTTTATTTATTTATTATTTTAAAAAAAAAGTCACAGGTTTTAGTTTATTTATTTTATTTTATTTATTAAAGTTTATTTTTTTATTTTATTTAGCCTATTTTAATTTTTATTTAGTTTAGTTTATTTATTTTAAGTTTACTTCTTTTAATTTAGGTTTTTTTTTAGATTTATGTTTAAGTTTATTTTTTAGTTTAGTTTTATTTTTATTTGATTTTTCATGTTTTGGTTTTATTTTTTTACTTTTAGGTTTAGGTTTAGGTTTTAATTTTTTTCTTAGGTTTTAGGTTTTATTTATTTTTTAAGTTTTATTTTAGTTTAGGTTGAGATTTAATTTTAGTTTATTTTATTTTATTTAGAGTTTAGGTTTAGTAGTTTAGGTTTTTATTTATTTTAGTTTAGTTTATTTTAGTTTAGGTTTAAGTTTAGTTTATTTTTTATTTTAGTGTTTTTATTTTAGGGTTTAGGTTTTATTTTTAATTATTTTTTTAGGTTTTATTTTAGTTTTATTTTAGGTTCTTTTATTTTATTATTTTATTAATTTATTTTTTTTTTTAAGTTTAGTTTTATTTTATTTAAGTTTTTTTAGTTTAGTTTAGGTTTTATTTATTTTATTTATTATATTTTATTTTATTTTATTTTCTTTTTTTTATGTTTAGGTTTAGGTTTAAGTTTTAGTTTAGGTTTTTTCATCATTTTATTTTATTTTGGTTTTTTATTTATTTTCTTTAGGTTTTATTTAGTTTAGTTTGATTTTAGCTTTCTAAGGTTTATGGTTTAGATTTAGGTTTAGTTGAGGGTTTAGGGTTTGAGGTTTAGGGTTTAGGGTTTAGGGTTTAAGTTGTAGGTTTTACAGTTTAGAGTTTAAGGTTTAGGGTTTTAGGGTTTAAGGTTAAGGATTTAAGGGCTTTTAGGGTTTATAGTTTAAGGTTTAGGTTTTAGGTCTAAAGTTAAGGTTTTAGTTTAAGGTTTAGGGTTTTTGGTTTTTTTTTAATAGTGAAAATATTCAGATTCAACATTTATTCTTTTCATTTTCATCGATAAGTAGAACCATCTCTACTATAAAGTCACAGTTCCATAAGCAGCAGATCGGATCAGCCGTTATTCAATTTTTATAGTTCCAATAAGAACCACTCCGGCCTCTCAAGTAGTGATATCCACCATCATATTCCCGATCTCTCCCTCCGCCACAACCATGGCTGTAACCTCCTTTGCTTTTTCCACCTCCATAACCACCACTTCCAAATCCACCAGCATAACCAGATCCCCCACCACCACTGCGATAATCACCGCCTCCACCTTCGCCTCCACCACCAAACCTAGACCCGATGAATTGATTTTAATCACCAAGGTTCTACCATTCTTAGGGTTTAAGTTTATTAGGTTTTAGGGTTTAGATTTTTTTATTTTATTTTTATTATTTAGGTTTAGGTTTATGGTTTGGTGTAGTGTGGTTAGGGTTTAGGGTTTAGGGTTTAGTTTAGAGTTTTGGGTTTATGCTTTAAGTTTAGGGTTTATAAAGTTTTAGGGTTTGGGGTTTTAAGGCTTAGGGTTTAGGGTTTAGGGGTTTAGGGTTTATGGTTTAAGGTGTGTATGCACAGTTTAGGGTTTAGGGTTAATGGTTTAGGTGTTTTAACGTTTAGGGTTTAGTTTTAGGGTTTAGGGTGGTTTAGGGTTAGGGTTTAGGGTTAGTTTAGGTAAGGGGTGGGGTTAGGGTCAGGTGCAAGCTTAGGGGAGATTTAGGGTGTGGTAGCCTAGTGTGGCCTGGGGGGGTCAGTGGGTATAGTTTAGGGCCTTCATTTAAATTAAGCAAACCGACAGATTTAGGTATTTTAGTATTTTATTTATTTTTTACTTATTTAGTTATTTTATTTTTTTAGTTTAGTTTGTTTTTATTTTTATTTTTTAGTTATCAGTTTATTTTATGTATTAGTTTAGTTTATTTTATTTTATTTTAGGTTTTTTTTTTTTAGGATGGTTTAGGTTTTATTTTAATTTTTTTAGGTTTTAGGTTTTGTGATAGGAATTAGGTTTATTTTTATGTTTTATTTTTAGTTTAGTTAGTTTTATTTTAGATTATTTTATTTTTAGTTTAGGTTTAGGTTTATTTTAGGTTTAGTTTTAGGTTTTTATTTTAATTTTAGTTTATTTTAGTTTAGGTTTATTTATTTTATTTTATTAGTTTATTTTGTTTAGTGTTTAGGCTTTATTTTATTTATTTATTTATTTTTTTTTAGGTTTAGGTTTTTATTTTATTTTATTTTTGATTTATTTTAAGTTTAGTTTTTATTTTTTCAGGAATTTTTTTTTAGGTTTACTTATTTTTTTTAGTTTTATTTTTATTTTTAACTTAATAATATTTTTATGTTTAGTTTAGGTTTTAATTTAATTTAATTTTATTTAGGTTTAGGTTATCTTTATTTATTTTAGTTTTTTATTTAGTTTAGGTTTAGGTCAGGTCTTTAGATTTGATTTAGGGTTGGGGGAGGGTTTGTAGTTAGTGTTTAGAGTTTAGGGTTTAGGGTTTATGATTTTAGGTTTATGGTTTAGGTTGGGGTTTAGGGTTTTTTTAGGGTTTAGGGTTTAAGATTTAGGGTTGTGGTTTAGGAGGGAGTGGTTTAAGGTGGGGTGGGTTTTTTATTTAATTTTTTTAAATTAACTAAACTGGTATGTTTAGGTTTATTTAGTTTATTTATTTTACTTTATTTTATTTTTTTTATTCTTATTTAGGTTTAATTTTATTTTTATTTATTTAGTTTTTTAATTTTATATTTATCTTAATTTAGGTTTTATTTTAGTTTCTTTTTAGGTTTAGTTTAGGTTTAGGTTTAAGATTATTTTTAGTTTAGTTTTATTTTTATTTATTTTTTTTGGTTTAGTTTTATTTTTTTAGGTTTAGGTTTTATTTTATTTTAGTTTTGTTTGGTTTATTTTATTTTATTTTTTTATTTAGTTTAGGGTTTAAGTTTAGTTTATTTTAGGTTTAGGATTAGGTTTTATTTATTTTAGTCTATTTTATTTTAATTTAGGTTAAGGTTTATTTTATTTTATTTATTTTAGGTTTAGGTTTTCTTTTTTTTAGTTAGGGTTTAGATTTTATTTTTTATTTATTTTTTTGTTTGATTTTGAGGTTTATTTTTTAGGTTTAGGTTTTTATTTAATTTTTATTTTATTTTATTTTATTTTAGGTTTAGTTTATTTTTATTTTACATTTAGTTTTTATTTTTTTAGGTTTTATTTTAGGTTTATTTTATTTTTTCATTTTGTTTAGGTTTTATTTATTTTATTTTATTTTAGTTTAGTTTTTTAATTTTATTTTATTTTTTTTCATTTAAGTTTGGGTTTAGGTTTAGTTTAGGTTTAGATTTAGGTTTTAGTTTAGTTTTATTTTATTTTATTTTTTTTATTTTATTTAGGTTTAGGTTTTTTATTTATGTTATTTTTTGGTTTTATTTAGTTTAGGTTTAGGTTTTCAAGGTTTAAGGTTTAGGTTTAGTGGTTTAGGGTTATAGGTTTTCTTTCTTAGCAAGGAAGAATATCTCCAAAAGTTTATTCATATCCTGATTACAATAGAGTTTGGTTTAGAGAGGATCTATATGTATACCATATGGTTTTCTATCTTAGAAAAGATGCCACTATGCGTACTCAATCCTATCTAAAGGAGGTAGGTTGAGAGGATGTCATTATAGATATTTACTCCTAACCAAACTAGTTTATTGGAATAGGTCCTTGGAGTGGCTTATTTCCATCCCTAAATTTCTTTTCTTTTAAATTAGAGAAGACACTCAATGATTTAAATCCTAATTTAGTAAGATTCAGTTAAAAGTAAAGGGCTCTTGATGACTTAATCCTATCTTTATTTACTAGAAAAGGATGCTTATTAAAGAGCTTATTCTAATTTATGATAACTATTAATAATGGCCTTAAATGATTTTATTCAAACTTAAATAGTTAAATAAGGAAATGGGTCTTTTTTAACTTAGTCCTATCTTTTCAAGGTTTAGGGTTCAGGGTTTATGGCTTAGGGTTTAGGGTTATAAGGTTTAGAGTTTAGGGTTTAGGGTTTAGGGTTTAAGGTTAGGGTTGTAGGTTTAAGGTTTATGGTTTAGGGTTTAGTGTTAGATTTAGGGTTAGGGTTTTTTTTATTTTTTTATATTTTTTTATTTTATTTAAATTAAGTAAAGTCATAAGTTTAGGTTTATTTAGTTTATTTAGTTTATATTTTTATTTTAGTTATTTTTTATTTTTTTATTTTATTTCAGTTTATTTTTATTTTTGTATACTTTAGTTTATCTATTTTAGGTTTATTTATTTTAGTTTAGGTTTTTTATTTTAGTTTATTTTTTTGGTTTAGGTTTAGGTTTATTTTTTAGTTTAGTTTTATTTTTATTTATTTTTCATGTTTAGGTTTTTTTTTATATTCAGGTTTAGGTTTTATTTTATTTTCTGTTTAGGTTTTAGGTTTTATTTTAGGTTTATTTTAGGTTTTCTTTTTAGTTTAGTTTATTATTTATATTTTGATTTATTTTGGGTTTAGGTTTAGTATATTTGGTTTAGGTTTAGGTTTTATTTATTTTAGTTTAGTTTATTTTAGTTTATGTTTAAGTTTAGGTTTATTTTGTTTTATTGTTTATGTTTTTTTAGGGTTTAGGTTTTATTTTTTATTTATTTTAGGTTTATTTTTAGGTTAGATTTTATTAGTTTTATTTTATTCTATTTTAACTTTATTTTAATTTTATTTTAGGTTTAGTTCTTATTTTATTTAGGATTTTTATTATTTAGTTTAGTTTAGGTTTTTCTTTATTTTATTTTAGTTTAGATTTTATTTATTTTTTATTTTTTAGGTTTAAGTTTAGTTTAGGTTTTAGTTTATATTTTATTTTATTTTATTATTTTTATTTTATTTTGGTTTAAGGATTTTTATTTATTTAGTGTTTAGGTTTTATTTTTGTTTAGGGTTTAGGGTTTAGGGTTTATGATTTGGGGGTTTAGGGTTTAGGGTTTAGGATTTTAAGATTTAGGGTTTAGGGTTAGGCTTAGGGTTTAGGGTTTAGGTTTTTGATTTTAAGTGTAGGGTTCAGGTTTTTGTTTAGGGTTTAGGGTTTAGGATTTTTGGAATTTTTTTTTAATAGAGAACAAATTCATATTCAACATTTTGATTTCATGAAACAAGTAAACACCAAGTTTTTTAAGACACAAGCGATGACATATGTAAAAAATGAGCACACACAAAGCAAATCGAAAATCGTAGATAACTAGAATGATCTCTACTATACAGACATAGTTCCATAAGCAGATCGACTGTTTTTCTCCCTCCCATAAGAACCACCCTTGAGTAATGGATCCACCATCATATCCCGATCTCTCCTCCGCCACCACCACAGCTTTAACCTCCATCGCTCCTCCCTCCTCCATAACCACCGCTACTCCGACCACCACCTCCAAATCCACCAGCACCTCCATATCCCCCACCACCACTACGATGACTGCCACCTCCACCGCTAGATCTAGACTGAGCTTGGTTGACGGTGATGTTCCTACCATCAAGGTTGCCCATTCTGGTTTAGTTTATTTTTAATTTATTTACTTTAGTTTAAGTTGTGGTCAGTTTTGGGTTTTGTTTGTAGGTTTTAAGGTTTGTGTGGTTTCATGGCTTAGTTTGTATTAGAGTTTAAGGTTTAGAGTTTACATTTGTGTGGGTTTAAAGTGGCTTGTGCTTTTGTGGTTTGTGGTTTTTTGAAGTTTAGGTTTGTGCTTTTATGGTTTAGGGTTTAGGGTTAGTTTAGGGTTTAGGGTTTAGGCTTTAAGCTTTAGGGTTTAGGGTTTAGTTTTTAGGGTTAGTTTAGGGCTTAGGATTTAGGGTTTTAGGGTTTAGGGTTTAGGGTATAGGGTTTGGGGTTTAGGGATTGGGATTTTTTCAGGGTTTAGGGTTAGTTTTAGGGTTTAGGGTGTAGGGTTTAAGGGTTTTTTTTAATTAGTAAATCATTAGGTTTAGGTTTATTTAGTTTATTTTTTACTTTTTTAGTTTCTTTTATTTTTATATTTATTTAGGTTTATTTTTTTATTTTTATTTAGTTTAGTTTATATATTTTAGGTTTACTTCTTTTTATTTAGGTATTTTATTTTAGTTTATTTTTTAGGTTTAAGTTTATGTTTATTTTTCAGTTTAGTTTTATTTTTATTTTATTTTTTAGGTTTAGGTTTTATATTTTAATTTTAGGTTTAGGTTTAGGTTTTTATTTTATTTTTTAGGTTTATGTTTTAGGTTTTATTCTAGGTTTACTTTTAGGTTTTACTTTTTAGTTTAGGTATAGATTTATTTTTAGTTTATTTTATTGTATATAGTTTTGGGTTTAGGCTTAGTTTATTTTTGGTTTAAGTTTAGGTTTTTTTTTATTTTAGTTTAGTTTATTTTAGTTTAAGTTTATTTTATTTTGTTTATTTTAGGTTTAGGACTTTTTTTAGTTTAGGGTTTAGGTTTTATTTTATTTATTTTTAAGTTTATTTTTTTATGTTTAGGTTTTCATTTAGTTTATTATTTTATTTTAGGTTTATTTTTATTTTTTAAGTTTATTTAAGTTTATTTTATTTTATTTTATTTTTATTTTTATTTTTAGGTTTATTTTATTTTATTTTGTTTTATTTAGGTTTATATATATTTTATTTTAGTTTAATTTTTTATTTTTAATTTCTTTTATTTTTAAGTTTAGGTTTAGGTTTTTATTTTATTTTATTTTTTATTTTATTTAGGTTTAACCTTTTTTTATTTTATTTTCTTGTTTTATTTAGTTTAGGTTTAGGGTTTTAGGTTTTTAGGGTTTAAGGTTTAGGGTTTATGTTTGGGGTTTAGGGTTTTAGGGTTTAGGGTTTGGGGTTTAGGGTTTATTGTCTAGGGTTTTAAGGTTTAGGGGTTAGGTTTAGTGTCAGTTTTAGGGTTTAGGGTTTAGGGTGAGGGCTTTTTTTAATTTTTTTAAATTTTTTTTAAATTTTTTGATTTTATTAAATTAAGTAAACTAGTAGGTTTATGTTTATTTAGTTTATTTAGTTCATCTATTTTACTTTTATTATTTTTTTAATTTTTATTTAGGTTTATTTTTATTTTTACTTTATTTTGTTTATTTATTTTAAGACTATTTATTTTAATTTAGGTTTTTTACTTTAATTTACTTTTAAGGTTTAGGTTTAGGTTTAGGTTTATTTTTTAGTTTAGCTTTATTTTTATATTTTTTTTAGGTTTATGTTTTATTATTAATTTTTAGATTTAGCTTTTGGTTTTTATTTTATTTTTTTAGTTTATGTTTTAGTTTTTTATTTTAAGTTTATTTTTAGGTTTTATTTTTTTTGTTTAGGTTCAGGTTTATTATTAGTTTTATTTAATTTTATTTAAAGTTTAGGTTTAAGTATAGGTTTTTCTTTTTTTAGTTTAGGTTTAGGTTTTATTTATTTTATTTTGATTTAGGTTTACATTTTTTCTTGTTTGGGGTTTAGGATTTATTTTTAGGTTTAAGTTTTTATTTAGTTTTTCTTTTATTTTATTCTATGTTTATTTGATTTTAATTTTATGGTTAGTTTCTATTTTATTTAAGTTTTTTATTTTTTTAGTTTAGTTTAGGATTTTATTTATTTTATTTTAGTTAAGTTTATTTTTTATTTTATTTTTTTAGGGTTAGGTTTAGGTCTTAGTTTAGGTTTTTATTTATTTTTTATATTTAAATTTTTATTTTGGTTTAGATTTTTTATTTATTTTATTTTTAGGTTTAATTTAGTTTAGGTTTAGGTTTATAGCTTTTTAGGGTTTAGGGTTTAGGATTTATGGTTTAGAGTTTAGGGTTTAAGGTCTTGGGTTAATTGAGGGTTTAGGGTTTATTGTTGGGATTTAGGTTTAGGGTTTAAAGTTTAGGTTTTAGGGTTTACGATTTAGGGTTTAATGTTTTAGGGTTTAGTGTTTAGGGTTTATGGTTTTTAGGGTTTAGGGCTTAGTGTTTAGGGTTTAGGTTTTAGGTCTAGGGTTGAGGTTTCAATTTAGGGTTTAGGGTTTTTATTTATGTTTTAACAAAGAACAAATTCAAATTCAACATTTCTTCTTTTTAATTTCATCAACCAATTAACACACCAAGTTTTCTAAGACACAAGCGATGACATATATCAAAAATGAGCATGCATAAAGTAAATCAAAAACCCTAGATAACTAGACCGTGTATATAATAAAGACACAGTTCCATAAAAATCAAATCGGATCAGTTGTTCTTCAATTTCTCTAGATCCCATCGCAACAACCCCGACCTCTCGAGTAGCGGGATCCATCATCATATCCCCGATCTCTCCCTCTGCCACCACCACGATAATAACCTACATCGCTTCTCCCACCTTTATAACCACCACTGCTCCGACCACCACCTCCATATCTACCTACAACTCTAGATCCCCCACCACCACGGTGATAATCATAACTTCCGCCTTTGCCTCCACCGCTAGATCTAGACTGAGCTTGGTTGACGGTGATGTTCCTGTTGTCAAGGTTTTGCCCCTTCTTAAGGATTAGGTTTAGGTTTAGGATTGTTAGGTTTTAGGGTTTAGGCTTATTTTTAATTTTATTTAGTTACTATAGGTTTAGGTTTAGGGTTTGGGGTTTATGGTTTAGGGTTTAGGGTTAGGGTTTAGGGTTAGGGTTTAGGATTTAGGATTTAGGGTTTAGGGTGTTGGGTTTAGGGTTTAGGGTTTTAAGGTTTATGCTTTTAGGGTTTATGGTTTATGTTTAGGGTTTAGGGTTATTTTAAGATTTAGGGTTTAGGATTTAGGCTTCAGGGTTTTTTTTAAAAAAAACATTAAGTAAACTGGTAGTTTGAGGTTTATTTAGTCTAATTTTTATTTATTTTAGTTTATTTTAATTTTAATTTTATTTAAATTTAGTTATTTTTTATTAAGTTTATTTTTTATTATTTTATGGTTATTTATTTTAGTTTGTTTTTAAATTTTAATTTATTTTTTAGGTTTAGGTTTAGGTTTATGTTTATTTTCTAGTTTAGATTTATTTTTATTTTATTTTTTAAGTTTAGGTTTTATTTTTTATTTTTAGGTATAGGTTTAGGTTTTTATTTTATTTTTTTAGGTTTAGGTTTTAGTTTTTAATTTTAGGTTTATTTTTAGATTTTATTTTTTAGTTTATGTTTAGGTTTCTTTTTAGTTTATTTTATTTTATTTTGTTTAGGGTTCAGGGTTAGATTATTCTAGGTTTACGTTTAGGTTTTATTTATTTTAGTTTAGTTTATTTTAGTTTAGGTTTAAGTTTATTTTATTTTTTTATTTAGGGTTTTTTTTCAGATTAAGTAAACTGATAGATTTAGGTTTATTTAATTTATTTAGTTTATTTTCTATTTGCTTTAGTTTATGTTATATTTTATGTTGATTTTGGTTTATTTCTTTTTAGTTTAGTTTATTAATTTTAGTTTAGATTTTTTATTTTAGTATTTTTTTTAGGTTTAGGTTTAGGTTTATCCTTAGTTGTTTGTTTAGTTTTATTTTTATTTTATTTTTTAGGTTTAGGTTTTATTTTTATTTGGTTTGTTTAGGTATTTATTTAATTTTTTTTAGTTTAGGTTTAATTTAGTTTATTTTATTTTATTTAGTTTAGGGTTTAGGTTTAGTTTATTTTAAGTTTAGGTTTTGGTTTTTTTTATTTTAGTTTAGTTTATTTTAGGTTTATGTTCATGTTTATTTTATTTATTTCAGGCTTAAGTTTTTTTTTCTTTAAGGTTTAGGTTTTATTTTTTTATCTATTTTTAGGTTTATTTTTTAGGTTTAGGTTTTTATTTTGTTTTTATTTTGTTTTATTTCAGGTTTATTTTGTTTTTATTTTACATCTAGTTTTTATTATATTTAGGCATTTTCCTTTAAGGTTTATTTTATTTTTTTAATTAGTTTAGGTATTTATTTATTTTATTTTAGTTTAGATTTTATATATATATTTTCTAGGTTTAACTTTATGTTTAGGTTTAGGTTTAGGTTTAGGTTTTAGTTTAGGTTTTTGTTTATTTTATTTTATTTAGGTTTAGGTTGTTTTTATTTATTTTATTTTTAATTTTATTTAGTTTAGGTTTAGGTTTTTTAGTTTTTAAGGTTTAGGGTTTAGTGTTTAGGGTTGAGGGTGTATGGTTTAGGGTTTAGGGTTTAAGGTTTGGGGTTTAAGGTTTAGGGTTTTGGGTTGTAGGTTTTAGGGTTGTAGGTTTAGGCTTTTTAGGGTTTAAGGTTTGGGGTTTAGGGTTTAGGATTTAGTTTTAGGGTGTAGGTTTTAGTTTATGGTTTAGGATTTTTAGTTCTTTTTTTTATTTTAACAAAGAACAAATTTAGATTCAATATTTCTTCTTTTCAATTCACTAACCAAGTAACAAACTAGGGAAGTGAGGCAATCGATGATCAGCTATGTAATTCCAAACTATATACCCATTACCATTCAATCTTATATAAATCTACACATGAATAGGGGAAAGAGAACTCAACATTCATACACTTAAGCTATAAGCACATGCATTTCTTATGTATTTATAACTAGCATCATAACACATATTATTATTCATTTATAAGATTTTGAAAAATACATTTGGATTTAGTAGTGATAAAAGCCACACATATATCAAATTAAATCAACATATGCAAGCTTACATAAAGGAAATCCATTTTATTTTACTTGATTTTGAAAAGATGGATGAATGAATTCAAATGACATACCAAATTTAACATGATTGGAAAGAGGACAATCAAATATAAGCATGTGATTCATTCAACCAAACTAGTTCTTATGGACAATCAAATCAAATAATATTCTTTAAAACAAACCAAAGTTTCTTTATTAATTGAGTTTCGGATTTGATTTGATTTAAAGAAGACAAGAGAAATCATCACTTGTTGTGCTAAACCCATTCCCACATTAGTGATTTGATTTAATTTAAGGAAATGTAATTAAGTTGAGTTTATGGGTTAATTAAGTTGAACCCTTAATTAGAGGAATTAATTACCCTTACCTATGTCACCTTAAAGTAATTAACTAAATATTTATGAGCCAAGATGATATGCATGGAAATTAAACTTGCAGTGATGCTAGGAAATAAAAGGGGTCTAATGCAATTGGATCATGATTAATAATTTATTAGATTAAAGGACTTAATTAATTACTCATATGATTTTCTCCCGCACATGGACTAACCATAATGTCATTAAACTCCTTTAGGTTATTAAACACCTAAATTTGTACCCCATGATTTAATTAATTAAGGCCTGATGTGATTATGATTTTAATTTGATTAAGTGATTTAATTAATTAGTTAAATCTTAGTTAATTTCATTTTGGAAGCATACCTCGCTGGAGCTCAAGATCGGCGGCTCAAACAATTGAGGAAGCTTCATCTAGTGGAGATGAAGCCTTGTTGAGCTAGAATCACTACATTCACTCAAGGCCACAAACCAATGATTTGGAAGCTTTGATCAAGTCCCACCTGGTGCTCAAGCTTGGGAGATGATTCATTATTTCTCTACAAGGCCTAGGGAAGGTGCGTGCAAAGTTAATTTGAGTTTGCTGGAGAAATGGGGAAGTTGTGTTAGAAATGGTAGTGCCCTATTTTGGGATGGATGGGAATGGCATTTTTTGATCTAGGAAAGAGCTTGGGAGCTTAGGGAATGGCTCTAGCCAGTTGTCTTGGGTAGCTAGGCCTCTGAGAAATGATTTTTTTGTGTATTTGAGTGGAAATGAAGGGGTGTATATTCTTCATCTTGATCATGGTGATCAAGTTTGGCTTCTAGTGGCCATCCGACCATCTCAGGGAGTCGTGGGTGGCAAGGAGGAGGTGAGTTGGCTCGACTTGGTTGGTTGAAGGTGTGAAGGTGCCTACCAAGGAGGAATCATGGGTGTCCTATGGGTTTCAAATGCTCCAATGTTGAGGGTGAGGTGATTTTACCTCCCATGGGTCATGGCCAACCCAACCACCCTCGGTCGCTAAGTGTCCTAGGTGGCTAGGTAGACCATTGGGAGAGTACCAAGTGGCCATGGAATGGAAATGACCACATACATGGGTGATTCATCTCATGTGCTGCCCTTGACCCAATGATAGAATGATCATTTTGCATTGGATTTGATTTGGCCAGATTTGAAATGAGGCAAAAGTGGGTTAGCCCAAATTTCAAGTTAATTGGAGTTGATTTGGTTTGGCTCAATTTGACTCATTTAGGTAAAATTAGGTTGGGTCAAGTTGACCAATTGGTCAAATTGGGTCAAATCAAGGGTTGGGTCAAGTTCATATGATCATTTGGGATGATTTGGTTCAATTGCTTTAGTTTAGTTTGGCTTGGAATTGATTTTGGCTCATTTGAATTCATTTAGGTCAAATGGATTGAGTTGACCAATTTGACCAAATTGGCCAAATTGGCTTGGGTTGGGAGTTGGTTTAGGTTAAGTTCACCAATTAAAGATGATTATAGACTTTGGTTTCAATTAATTTGGATTTTGTTTTTATTTAGTACTACTTGAACCTTTAGGGAAATTTGGGCTAAGTAGGTCAATTGGGTTCAATCAAGGCTTTGGTCAAGTTCAACAATTAATTTAGAATAAACTTGAGCCATTGGTTGCAATCAATTTGGTTTGTATTTTGATTTGACCCAATTGTGTCTTTTAGGTCAATTTGGGTTAACTTGGGTCAAGAGGGCCAATTGGATTCAGTTTGACTTAATTGAAGGTCAAATCATATTCAAATATTTATTTTGATTTGGCATGAATCATTAGTTTCAAGGGATTTGGCTTAGGTTCCAATTTGGCTAGTTTGGGTTCATATGGGTTAAGCGGTTGACTTAGTTTGACTCAATTTGTGATAATTGATCAACCTAGGGTGATCAACAATCATGATGGCAGGTTTTGATGGACTTGGTTCCATCCAATTTGGGTAGAATTAAAACATGGCTCAAATTGGTCAAATTGGCCACTTTGGGTCAAGTAGACCAATTGGGTTTAGTTTAATTTAGTTGAGTTTATATATGGATTTGGGATTGATATATAAATTGAATTGCAATTGGCTTGGGTTCAAATGGGTTTTTGTTCATTTGAACATTTCAAGTAAAAGGGTTAAGTTGGGTTTGACTTGGGTTAAATTTGGTTTGTCTTGGTGATTGCAGATTTCATTTATATTTGTCAATATATTTAAAGGTATGATTGATTTTGGTTAGGCTAAGTCCATGGATTTGGGTCATGTGGCATAGGTTTGGATTTTTATTCATTTAAATTTATGAAGATGATTGAAAATATGATTGATTTGTGAGAAAATCAATTGAGTTTGACTTGAATTGGATTAAGATTTGGCTAAGTCCATGGGATAGATCATATGGCTTAGGAAGGGTTTTGATTTAATTTGATTTATTTTTTATCATTTCAATGTAGATTTGATTTATATTTAGGAAGATAATTCAAGATAAAAAATTATTATGAGAAAATCAATTGATTTTGGATTGATTTGGAATAAGATTTGGATAAGTCCATGGGATAGGTCATATTAGGAAGGGTTTCAAGTTTGGATTTGATCATGGGCTTCAATCATTTGGTTTTGGAATTTGGGTTTGGATTTGGATTTGAATTTGAATTTGATGTTTGAATTGAACTTGTGTTTTTATTTGAGAAGGTGAACATGGATTGGATTTAGGTTGTAGGCTAGGTGGATTATCCTAATCCTTAAGGCATAACCTAATCCTATGGTTAACCCTTCTAAGTCTTTAAGCTTAGGTTAGGTGGTTACCTAATTCTTCGAAGTATCTATGTCTAATGAAGTTTTAGTGTCTAGAAGAATCCTAAGTCTATGATGGGATGATTGAATCCGCACTCCAAAAGGGAGGTCAACATGCCTTTGGCTTCATAGTGTTGCCCTTGGAGATAGATGATTAGAAGATCAAAGCAAAGTTTCACATTATAGACCTGGATATGTCTTTCAACACTTTGCTTGGGAGACCATCGATACATGAGAACAATATAGTTCCATCCTCTACGGTGTATGAAGTTTGTGAGAGGTGGGATCATCATGTGTCAAAGGAGATCTCAAGCCATTTAATTCAATCACATATATATGAGAATGTGGCTTACTACATCCCTGAAAATCAACAAGTCTATTCTCACGAACTTGGCTAAAGTTAAAAAAAATGAAAAAGAAAAAGAAACAAAAAAAGAGAAAAAGAAAAAGAAAAAGAAAATAAAATAGAAAATTAAAAAGAAAATAAAAGTAAGTGGAAGTAGACTTACAGGAGGAAGTGGAGCCTGATATTAGATTCCACCCACATTTGATTACTCCATTTGAACATATGGGTAGGATGACCTGACCTCCACCAAGCAGAGGAAGAGTCCAGTTCAAAGGCAGTCCCAGGGGTGGAAAACCTCATTATTGGCCACCCAATAGAAGATATGTCCCAGCTACAAAGGAGTACACCTACTATCCATATAGAATAAAAATCTAGTTTTTAGAATGAGTCTTATATGGTTAGCACACCAACAAGCTCTTCTCAATAGTAGATTCCCTTAGAGGTGACACTTGAGCTAGATTGTCATGAAGATCAAGCTCTAAAGCAAAGTATAAGTGCATCAAAGTCTATATGTGAAAAAATTAGGCATCAATTGGGAACCTTAGCTTTAACCCCACTTTCCTCTCAAAAAGTTGAGGGTTTGGTAGTTAAGGAAGCTACTAAGTCATCCACAAGTGTGAAGACTTAGAGGTTCTTTCTAGAGCATCATCCTCAAGTCAAAAAGTTGCAAGTTGAGATGATTCATATAAAGATTTAATAGAATTACCTTTTGATTGGTACTTTCCTTGTGTTCATAATTTAACAAAGAAAGGGTTAATCCCACATACTTGGTCAAAGCACAAGTTAGACTACTTCAAAAAAATATGGAAGAACAAATGCGAAAGCTCTCAATTAAGATCAGGACTAGGATTTGATACTGTGGGTCCAATTAATGATGATGATTACTGCTTAATCATCACTAATTATTTGGAACCTGATAGGTTCTTTTTAAATCATATTAACTCATATGAGGAGTTGTGCGGAGAAACTTCAGATGATCCAGATGATTTTGAAGTCAAAGATGCACCGCCAGAGTTCGAAAAAGAGATCAAGTCAACCATCAACGAGCTCAAGAAAATCAACTTAGAAATTTAAGGAGACCCATGCTCGATATACATTAATTCTTTGTTGAATAAAATTGAAACCAATGACTTAGTTAGGCTATTGAATGAGTTTAAGTACTACTTTGCATGGAGTTATGAAGAGATGCCTACATTGGCTCATGACGTAGTGGTCAATAAAATAACAATAGAGCCTATGCTAACCCTATCAAGAAAGCTCCTTGACACATACGATTAAACATAGAATAACATGTCATTTCTAAAGTCAAGAAACTAATCTATGATGGCTTCATCCAGGAAGAAAAATACCCTACCTAGTTAGCCAACGTTGTCCCAGTTAAGAAAAGGAATGCCCAAATTCACATATGCGTTGATTTTAGGGATTTAGGAATGTCCGAAATATTAATTTCCACTACCAATCTTAGAGCTAATGGTGGACATTACCTCATCTCATGTAGTCTTCTATTTCATGGATGGCTTATCTGGATATAACCAAATAAAGATGGCCCCTAAAGATGAAAGAAACACTACTTTTAGAATCGATCGAATATTTGCTATAAGGTCATGCCTTTCTTTAAAAGTCATTCGGTGCAATCGATGCATTGACCCACTAAGAAGGGGCTATATCGGACTTGTCTTATCTCGATTTACAAATCCAAAGGGATAGTCTCTGGGGGTAGAACTAACCTAAGTGGTTTCGCAATGGCTATGCTAGGAAGAAGGCATAGCAGACTTACATCTTCTAAAGAAGGGAACAACGGGTGACTGGCACACAACAAATGGAAACCGACTTAGTGACTACCGGAGTGAATGTCATTGGGGACTAATATCAACTGAAGAGTTGTTAAGCAACTTTTATTGAGAGTTCTGGTGACACTATCCTAAAGATAGGATGCCTGCTTAGAAAAATGTACCGCTAAGGGTGTCCTCCTAATCCACAAGTGAATATATATTTTGTTTATATATTTGTGTGGACCTGTTGGTGCGAGGGACCACCTAATGGGCTATATCGCTTGACCTATCTCAAATTTTTAGACCAAGGGAGAATCTACATCCATAGATGGATTCTCCAACCATGGGATATTAGGAAAGGAGAATTGTCAATGATAGTAACCTAGGTAGTGTCTAAATGGGGTTGCAAAGGACGTGATCCATATATAATGCCTATAGGGGAGGTGTTGCTAGAGGCGTTATCCTGAACCCTGGAAAAGAAAGCTTATAGATGCATAGTGGCCAACTCAACGAGAAAGTGTAGTAGACTTACAACTGCCATGAGTGGTATATCCTAAGGTGCGAGAACCAACCAACCTAAGGTGTATCCATCAGCATGAGTGGTGTATCCGTTAGCATAGTAAGAACTAACCAACCTAAGGTGCCCTTCGGTGTGTAATGATTAATCTGGAAAGAGAGCATGTAGGCTTACAATTTTCCAAGTTGAACTGATCATCGGGATAGTTTGTTATTGACAGGACAGATGCTATCTAACCTAGAGTGACTACTAAGAAGTGAGCCCCAAGGAAGGACTGGGCCCATACTTGAAGGAGTCAAGAGGGAAGGATCCACTAGGGGACTTATCCTAAACCTCAAATATACTCGACCCAATCAGTGCACAAAGGCTAATCCATGAAGAAAGCATAGCAGACTTACATCCTCTTAAATGAAGCAAACATGAGGTAGCTTACCGGCCATGCAACAAGGCCAACCAAACAAACAAGGATCTCATCAGTGTGCAGTGGCCAAGAAAGGATGAAAAGCATAGCAGACTTAATCTTCAAAAGCAAGAATACCACTGGGGAGACAGACTAGCAGGGTAGCACATCTACTCAACATAGAGCAGCTACTGAGTTAGTGTCGCTAGGGGCGTTATCTCAACTCAGAGTAGCCCAAGATAAAAGATATGTGTTTATTTTATATGTTTGTGTGTAGTTAGTATTTTTGTTATGTCGATGAAGGATAAGATGGCACTTAGTTTCCTTACACCTACCCTAAACACATCATGGCAGATTTGCAAATAAGAATTCTTTCAAGATGTAAGAGATTGAATTTAAAATGGAATTTTCATTGATGATAATTATTTTCAAACATGATTTATAATATTTCTTTAAGTAGAGCCTATTGATTGGAAGCATTGGGCGTTATCTCCTAGGTAGGCATTCTCTACAGCAAAAGGGCCTACCCAAGTGGGTTCAAACCTACCTACCATCCTACGTTGAGCAATAATTAATCTCCTTAGAACAAAAATAAGCTCTCCTACTTGAAAAGTTCTAGGACAAACAAACTTGTTGTTAGCTTGAATCATTTTATGTTTGTACAACTCGATGTTTTGGCATGCCCACAGGCATCTCTCCTCCAAACCTTCGAGATCTTCTAACTATAACTTGGTGTTCTACTCTGTTGTGATCTTTCTAACCATAGCAATATCTTAGTGAGAGTCAAACTTCTAATGGTAGAATGCGGACCCATACTATGGAGAAATGAGTAGAATGAGTTGGAGTTCTATATGTTGTCCAGTAAGACCATAAGGCTTCAACTAATTGCTCATGCCACTGTCGATTGTTGTTATCGAGTGTCTTATTCAATATTTGGATAAGAGTTTTATTGAAGGCTTCTGCTAAGCTATTTTTCCTCGAGTAGTCAATGGTAGAATATATCCAATCTATGTTATGTCTCCGGGAAAAGTTGTTGATCTCAGTGCTCTTGAATGAAGTACCATTATTAGATATAATTCATCGAGGCACTCTGAACCTATATACAATATGGTTCTTAAAAAACTAGAGCACATGCTGAGCTATGACCTATTTGAGCAGAATTGCCTTTGGCCATTTGGAAAAGTAGTTAGTAGCAGCTAAGATGAATTGATGACCCTTGGAAGAATGAGGATCAATTGGACCCACTATGTCGGTAACACTTGAATGGCCATGAGGCCAATGTAGGATGTAGAATGGATGGTTGGTGTAGGACCACACGTATTTGACTTTAGGTGGCATCACCTAGACATATCCATGCAATCTTTGATCATCACCTAGTCTCTTGATCTTAGCTTTCATCTTCGGACCAGATTGGTTGGCTCCACAGAATCCTGAGTGTACTTCGATCACGAGCTTACATGCTTCATGCTTTTTAAAACAACATAACCACATATGATCGAAAGACCACCAATATAAGACACCATCCAGAAGAGCAAAGGAAAGTGCTTTTTTGCTTCATCTGATGGGCTTGAGACTTCTCTTGAGGTAATTTACCTTTATTTAAGTAATACATGAATGGTTTCCTCCAATCTAACTCATCAACCTTCTTGGAAATGGTAACCTCCCCTTCAAGAGTGTACTTTTTGATGAGTTCAATACTAATAAAAGATAATACTTGTCTATTTTAGACCAATAAGTCCATGGTGTAGTTGTGGTTGTGATGGAGCTTGGGATTTATAACCTTATAGGCCCAACGATTTGGCTGACAACTAGCTGAGAATCTCCAAAGATGTTGATGTTCTGGATGCTTAGAGTAATGGCTAACTCTAGAATGGCAATTAGAGCCTCATATTTGGCTTCATTGTTGGTGCAAAGATTAGACAGATGATATGAGAATCTCATCACATCATGGTCGGGAGTTAAGAGAACTATTCCTACCCTTGCTTTTCTTGAAATAATAGATTATGACTCTTCTCCTCTTTGAGATAAAGCCGCACCATCAAAGTACATCTCCCAGCAGTGAATGCTACTATCCCCTAAGTTCATGATTTGTTCATTAGAGATATCATCACTAAGCGAAGAGTCAGCAGGAAGTGGTGTGCTGCTAAGAAATCTGCTAGTGCTTATCGTTTCACTGCACAGAGGGGTGTGAAGGAAATGTCAAACTGCAAGAGGATCATGGACCATGGTGCCAACCGTTTGGATAGCATCGGTTGTGACATGAGATACAGTATTGGATTGATCTTAGTGATTAAGTTCACATTATGAGGAAGCATGTAGTGTTATAGCTTTTGGGATGCAAAGATTAAAGCTAGGCAATGCTTCTCAATGTGTAGATAATTAGCCTCCGTAGGGATTAGATGACAGCTAAGGTAGTAGAGTGTATTTTCATTCCCTTCATCATTGGCTTTAGCCAACAAAGCACCAAATGAGTCAACTAACATAGTAGTGTAAGTATGAGCACCATGCCTGGGATAGGGGTAGTTAGAACTGGTGGCATCATCAGGTAATGCTTGATGTCTTTGAAGGCATGCTCACACTTGTCATCCCAGTTGAACTTGGCATCCTTTTGGACAAGTGCTGAGAATGGATGACATCTTCCCGATAAGTTGGATATATAGCATCTTAGATATGCATAACACCATTGGAATAATTTGAGTTGAGTTAAACTTTTAGGGGTGGCATTTCTAATATCGCCTTGATCTTCTTCAGATTAATTTTGATTTCCTGGTGTCAGACAACAAACCCAAGGAATTTTCCCGAAGGTACTCTGAATGCACACTTCAGGGGGTTTATTTTGAGGTTATATTGTATTAATTGTTCAAAAACTATTATCAAGTCAAAGAGATGGTCTTTCTTTTCTCTACTTTTGACCACGAGATCATCGACATAGAACTCGACTTGATGATGAATGAGTTCGTCAAAGACTCGAGTCATAACTCACAGGTATGAGGCACCGTCATTTTAAGGCTAAAAGGCATGACCTTATAGTAATAGATTTCGATCGAGATTCTAAAAGAAATATTTCTTTCATCTTCAGGGGCCATCTTTATTTGGTTATATCTAGATGAGCCATCCATGAAAGAGAAGACTACATGAGATGAGACAATGTTCACCATCAGCTCTGAGATTGGTAATGGAATTTGTCTTTTGGACATGCCTTATTTAAATCTCTAAAATTGATGCATATGTGAATTTGGCCATTATTTTTCTTAACTAGGACGATGCTGGCTCACCAGGTAGGGTATTTTTCTTTTCAGATGAAGCTAGCATCGATCAATTTCTTGACTTCATAAATGACTTGTTGTTCTATGTTTAATCGCATGTGCATAAGAGCTTGCTTGATAGGTTTAGCAGTAGGCTGTATTACTAGTTTATGGACCGCTACATCAGGAGCCAATCCAAGCACCTCTTCTAAGTAAAGCAGTCCTTAAACATAGTCAGTAGCTTAACTAAGTCATTGGTTTCAATTTCATTCAACAAAGAACTGATGTATGTCGGGCATGGATCTTTAGTTACAAAGTTGATTTCCTTGAGCTTGTCTATGGTTGACTTGATCTCTTCTTCGAACTCTGATGGTGCATATTTGACTTCAAAATCATCTAGATCATCTAAAGTATCTAAGCACAGCTCCTCATATGAGTTAATGTGATATGAAAAGAACCTATCAGATTCCAAATGATTGGTAATGACTAAGCAGTAATCATCATCATGGACCGACTTGTATCAATCCTATGGTCATGATTGAGAGCTTTTGCATTTGTTCTTCCATATTCTTTCAAGTAGTTTGACTTTGACCAAATATATGTGGGATTAACCCTTTCTTTGGTAAATTATGAACACAAGGCAAGTACCAATCAAACATAATTATATTAAATCTTTATATGAACCATCCTCAAGTTCTACATCAACTTCTTCACTTAAGGATGATGCTCCCAGAGAACCTCTGAGTCATCACACCTATGGATGACTTTGAGGCTTCCTTAACTACCAAACCCTTAGCTTTTCGACAGAAAAGTGGGGTTAGAGCTAACGTTCCCAACTGATGCCTAATTGTTTCACATATAGACTTGGATACACTTATGCTTTGCTTTGGAGCCCGATCTTCATTGCTATCTAGCTCAAGTGTCACCTCCAAGGGAATCTACTATTGAGAAGAGCTTTCTGCTGATCTAACCATATAAACTCATCTTATGAACCAGATTCTATGTATATATGGATAGTAGGTGTACTCCTTGTAGCTAGGACATATCTTATGTTGGGTGGCCAAAAAACATTTTCCCCTTACCCTGAACTAGCCTCTTCCATGCCTGGTGGAGGTCGTCGCCCCTACCCATATGTTCAAATGGAGTAACAAACTATAGTGGAATCTAATGTTAGATCCACTTCCTCCTCCAAGTCTATTTTGCCCCTTTTAAGTTTTTTTTTCTTTTCTTTTTTTTCTTTTTAACTTTTTTTATTTTTATTTTATTTTTCTTTTATTTTTAAACTTTAGCAAAGTTCACGAGAATATACTTATTGATTTTGAGGGAGGTAGTAAGCCGCATCCTCATATATACCGACCTCATGAACAATAAATGACTTGAGATCTCCTTTGACACAGTAGATGATCCTACATCTCATGAACTTCATACACTCATGTAGAGGACGAAACTATGTTGTTTTCATGTATCCATCATCTCCCAAGCAAAGAATTGAAAGATGTATCCAAGTGTATAATGTGAAACTTAGCTTTAGTCTTCCAATCATTTATCTCCAAGGGCAACACTATAGAGCCTAAGACTTGTTGACCTCACTTTTGGAGTGCGGATTCAATATTCCCATCTTAGACTTAAGAGAATTCTAGACACTAAGACTTCACTAGTCATAAGACAATTCTAACAATTAGGTAAACACTTAACCTAAGCTTAAAGACTTAGAAGGGTTAACCATAAGATTAGGTTATGCCTTAGGGATTAGGATAATCCACCTACCCTACAACCCAATTCCAATCCATGTTCACCTTCTCAAACCAAACCTCAAGTTCAATTCAAACATCAAATTCAAATCCAAATCCAAATCCAAATTCCAAAACCAGATGATTGAAGCCCATGATCAAATCCAAACTTGAAACTCTTCCTAAGCCAAATGATCTATCCCATGGACTTAATAAAATCTTAATCCAAATCAATCCAAAAATAATTGGTTTCCTCAAAATCAATTTTTTTCTTCAATCATCATCCTAAATATAATCAAATCTACATTCAGATGATCAAAATTAAATCAAATTCAATGAAAACCCTTCTTAAGTCGTATGACCTATCCCATGGACTTTGCCAAATATTGATCAAAATCAAGTCAAACTCTGTTGATTTTCTCACAAATTAATCATATTTTCAATCATCTTCAAGAATTTAAATGAAATATACATTTAAATCATCAAAACTAAATCAAACCAAATCAAAATCCAAACCTAAGCCACATGACCCAACCCATGGACTTTTTATTCATTCCAAAACCCAAATTCAATTGATTTTCTCATGTATCAATCATACCTTCAATAATATTAACAAATATAAATGAAATATACAATAATCAAGCCAAACCAAAATCAACCCAAGTCAAACCCAACTTAATGAAATGTTCAAATGAACCAAAACCCATTTAAAACCCAATTAATATAATTGAATTTATATATCAATCCCAAATCCATATATAAACTCAACTAAATCAAATTCAACCCAAAATCAAAAAAAACTAAACTCAATTGGTCCACTTGACCCAAAGTGGCCAATTTGACATATTTAATCCGAGTTCTAATCCTACCCAAATTGGATTGAACCAAGCCGATCAAAACCTCCCATCATGATTGTTGATCACCCTAGGTTGATAAATAATCACAAATTGGGTCAAACCAAGTCAAACCCTTAACCCAAATGAACCTAAACTAGCCAAATTACAGCCTAAGATAAATCCCTTGAAACAAATGATTCATACCAAGTCAAAATTAATATGTGAATATGACTTGACCTTCAACTGAGTTAAACCAAACCCAATTGGCCCTCTTGACCCAAGTTGACGCAAATTGATCTAAAATACTAAATTTTGTCAAATAAAAATCTAAACCAAATTGATTACAACCAATGCCTCAAGTTCATTCCAAATTCAATTGTTGAACTTGACTAAAGCCATGTTTGGACCCAATTTAAACTAATTGACCTACTTTAAAATTGACCTAAAGGTTCAAGTTGGCCTAAATCAAAAGAAAATCCAAATTAATTGAAACCAAAGCCTACAATCATCTTCAATTGGTCAACTAAACCCAAACCAACACCCAACCCAAGCCAATTTGACCAATTTGGTCAATTTGTTCAACTTAACCCATTTGACCCAAATGAATTCAAATAATCCAAAATCAAATCTAAGCCAAACTAAACCAAAAAAATTTAACAAAAACATCTTAAATGATCATATGAACTTAGCCCAACCCTTGATTTGACCCAATTTGACCAATTGGTCAACTTGACCAACCTAACCCAATTTGACCTAAATGAGTCAAATTGAGCCAAACCTAACCAAATCAACTCCAATTGACTTGAAATTTGGGCTAACCCACTTTTGGCTCATTTTAAATACGCCCAAATCAAATCCAATGCCAAATGATCATTCTATCCTTGGGTCAAGGGCATCATATGAGAGAAATCACCCATGTAAGTGCTCATTTCCATTCCTTGGCCACATGGTACTCTCCTAATGGTCCACCTTGGCACCAAGGACACTACCTAACCTGACCCAAGGGGGTGGTTGGGTTCGCCATGACCCATGTGAGCTGAAATCACCTCTCCCTCCCCATTTAAGCATTTGAAACCCATAGTACACCCATGATTCCTCCTTGGTGGCCACCTCCACACCTTTAACCAACCAAGTTGAGCCAACTCACCTCTTCCCTGCCACCCATGACTCCCTAAGATGGTCTGACTGCTAGTAGAAGCCAAACCCGATCCTACCATCCAATCAAGATGAACAGGGGTATATAACCCCTCATTTCTACTCAAACACACACAAAAATATTCCTCAGAGCCCTAGCTACCCAAGACGAGCCGCTAGAGCCATTCCCTAAGGTCCCAAGCTCATTCCTTAATCAAAAATGCCATTAATATTCATCACGTGGCCAATAGATTAGGCTTTAATTAGGCTTAATTAAATATTTTAATGGTCTAAAACTTCTAAAATCATAAACAATCATAGAAATCAAACAAATACAAATAAATACTCATTTAAAAGGTATTTTAGAGGAGAATTAATTAAAAATGATTTTATAAAATTTTGAATAGTAATTAAGGTTTAATTACAAAATTAATTTGATTAATTATTTCTTAATTACTTGAGCAATTAATTCCAAATTTTGTGAGTTAATTTAATGGAATGACCTCTGTCTCTCATGATTTTCTTTGGATTTATTGCTCACTTAATTAGGAAAATTGACTAATTAAATAATAAATACTCTTTTGTGTTAATTAATGATTAATTAATCCCATTAACTATAACAAATTGGTTAATTAAGTTCATTAATCATTGTTCAACATGTAATGTAAGGAATAGTGTTGGGACCCCTTTACCTAAGTTCATTTCACCCTTTTTTAAAATAAAATTAATTAAGATTTAATTAATTAATTAAATCACTTAATCAAATTGAAATCATAATCACATCAGACCTTAATTAATTAAATCATGGGGTACATCTTTAGGTGTTTAATAACATAAAAGAGTTTAATGAAATTATGATTAGTATATGTGGAAAACCATAAGAGTAATTAATTAAGTCCCTTAATCTTATTAACTATTAATCAAGAGCCAATTGCATTAGGCCCCTTTTATTTCTAGGATCATTACAAGTTTATTTTCCATGCATATCATGTTGGCTCATAATTATTTAGTTAATTACTTTAAGGTGATAAGTAAGGGTAATAAATTAATATAATTAAGGGTTCAACTTAATTAATCCATAAAATCAACTTAATTACATTTCTTTAAATTAAATCAAATCACTAATGTGGGACTGGGCTTAAAACAACAAGTGATGATTTCTCTTCTCCTCTTCAAATCAAATAAAATAATAAAATTAATTAATAAAGAAGCTTTGGTTTGCTTTAAATAATCTTATTTGATTTGATTGTCCCTAAGAACTAGTTTGGTTGAATGAATCACATGCTTATATTTTATTGTCCTCTTTCCAATCATGTTAAATTTGGTATGTCATTTGAATTCATGCATCCATCTTTTGAAAATCAAGTAAAAAGATAATGGATTTTCTTTTATGTGTTGATTTAATTTAATATATGCGCTTTTATCACTATTAAATCCAAATGTATTTTCAAAAGCTTATAAATGAATAATGATATGTGTTATGATGCTAGTTATAAATACATAAGAAATGCATGTGCTTATAACTTAAGTGTATGAATGTTGATATTTTTCCTCTATTCATGGGTTGATTTATATAAGATTGAATGGTAATGAGTATATAGTTTGGACATCCCGAACACTTTAGCTAGCCCCAAGGAAATCATTTGATTACCTCACTTCCCTAGTTTAACAATGGCACCATTTGATTTCATTCTTATGTATTTCAACATTAAAATTTGGATAGAGCTTTAATTCATATATATATAAATGATTCAATAAAAAAATATACAATCTTTGCATGGTTTTCTTTCCCTCATTTATGGATAGATACATGTGTGTTCAAGAAAACAAGTATATAGTCTAGACATCCCGGGAATACGAGGCTTTAGTTAGCTCCAAGGAGGTCATTTGATTACCTTACTTCCCTAATTTAACAATGATGTGTACTTGCCTATATCTTTGTACATGTATATGTATATGTGATTAGTGAATGAAAACCCCATTTTACATTAAAATTGCATGCATTTATAATTGACTAAGTGGTTGAATTAATTAGCCATATGTTTTGGAGCTTACTTCCTATGTTCATGTATACGAATTTACATATGTTTGAATGCAAATGGGTATAAAGTCTAGACATCCCAAGAATATGAGGCTTTAGTTAGCTCCAAGAAGGTCATTTGATTACCTCACTTCCCTGGCTTAACAACAACACATGCTTATTTAATTTCATTCTTATGACCTTTTCGTATAAGAATTTGGATAAAGTTTTAAATTAATTTGTTTAAATAATTCAATCAAATAAAATATAAATTCTAAACTTACACATACATTCATCATTTAAGTGTGCTAAAATATGTTGCATGTATAGATACACTTAGATTAAATCATATGCATGTTACATGTGATGGAAAAAAATGATTTAATATATGCCATGTGGTATTAATTGAATTAAATTAATCATAAGATGCCTTTCATTTTGAATAGGATTATGTAAAGTGAACATATACTTAGGATTAATTAAATCATTTAGTAAGTCATTCACTAAAGAGAACTAAATCAAATTAATATAATTTAGAAAGTAACTTAATGTAGGGATGAAAGAGGGCAATCCTCTTTTCTTCTTTATAACACTTAGTTGCTAAGTGTAATCAAATGAAACAAAAGAAAACAAATTAAAATTCTCAAATAAATTAAACAACTTCAAGTGAAATCAACCTTCATGTTAAATTGAATCCTTCTACACTTAGAAAATACAACACTAATGCCTAACAAGACTTACTCACAAGCCTTAATACACACAATTAAGTCACCACTTCTAAATTTCTAAGCCAGATGGTGTAATGATGTGATGCATATATTTTTATGATGTAATGTTTTAGATTGAATGTTAAAGTGTATGCTTCGTAGCTAGATGTTAGGCCGATATTATCTTAATCATATTTTTACAGGGGATTAAGCTTAAGGGATGCTTAAAAATAAATGTGAATGCTCTTTTTGTAGGTTGCTTAAATCATTAAGCATAATCCAAGTTAGGATAGGTGAGCCTAATTACCAATGTGTAAGGTGCTAAGTCCAAATTATAAATATAATTGCTTGGGATAATATGTATATTTAGCTAACCTATTTTTTGGTGTAGTTAGATTTACTTTTCCACATAAATGTAATTTTTCAATAGGAATTAGGATTAGTGCTATGGGGATTAGGATGAGCAAGGCTTTTATCTGGGTGCCCTATGATGCCTTTGAAGCAAGTACCATCCAAATCAAAGAAGGAACCAAATCAAATGGAGATATGAAGAAAGAAGACCACCATAGCATTTAATACAATTATAATTATTCTTTCATATTCCAAGTTGTATAAGGTAGAGCCACTACCCACCTTTTCTCTCAGTATGCACCAACCGACTAGCCTTTATTCTCTTATGATAGTTTATATAATTGTTTAATGTTATGTTTATATTGTGCATTAGGATGACATGCTTTCATAGTTTCTTAAATGATTGATGCTTTAATATGATTAGGCTCTTAGGATAAAAATAGCTTTTCTACCCAACTAATCACTCATAACTAAATTTTAAACAACTCAAAACCTCATCATAAAGCCTAAGACATAAATAAGATAATTAAAAGATTTAGCAACCCCTTAGTTGTATGGTTTTATGTTTCACATCATACATGCATATTCTTTCTCTCTTGAACATGAAGGATCTCCATCCTTACACGATAAAGGAATGCTTGACCTATGAGGGCATCCCTTGTGGTGGAGAACACCTTCTTCTAGCTGATTTGACCCATATCCTATTACATCATGCATTTAGGCATAAGAAATCCTAGCCTCTATCAAAATAATGTGTCTAAAATGAAATAAAATTTGAAAAGATTTTGCATCTATAGATTAAGTCACACTTATACCACTCATGCTCTAGTCTCTTAGTGAGTGTTTAGGACTTTAGTCTCTTTCTAATTAAATAACTACCCTAGCTATCTTGCAATTCATAAGACTCTACATGGTTTTAAAATCATAGGATGAGTTAGCTGGCAGCCACTCTATGCAATTATAAGTCCAAAAGTCAGACAATTTATTCTCTCTTGTGGAAGTAAACCCTTATGTCCACCTGTCGCTTAGATTTATGGCTTTTAGCTCGTACTAAAGCTCCCTATATTTAGGATCCGAGGTAGCTATTTCCTTGCATAAATCCTAACCTCTTATGCATTCCCACAACCTTGTGTTGGTGGATTATAAGCCCTAATCTAATTAAATTTCAACTCAAAATATATAAATCTCCTCAACTTCAAAATTATAAAGCCCAACCATAGGATAGATTGTAATGCTCACTAAGCTTCCTAGTATCATGAGCATTTCTTACTTATTTCATTTGGATTCTAAAAAATAAGTCTTCTCCTTGAACTTTCCCAATTGATTTTCCAAATATAACAAATCTTTTGATAGTCTAACCTTGAAATTCGTGGAGATGATAATTGTCTACTTTAATCAAGAGTATTCTTAGGAAATTTCATTTCTTAAGATGTAATTTACTATGAAGGCTTACCTTCATAGGGAACTTAAGGACCTGGTTTAATATAAACCCTACTTTATTCATCCATAAAGTAGGAAAAATCGTACATTGAATCCTCTTAACATCATCCTTTCTTTTGGAGTTTGGAGATGTCGATCCTCAAGTAGCAAGGTTCTTAGACTCATAATGTTGATTGACACTTGGGTTAACCGAACTCTCGATAGCCTCTATCCGCCAACATCCAATGTAATGTAAAGAGATGGTTGTGTTCTGGTCATCCCTAGAGTCTTCATCACGAATGTAACTAAATAAAAACCTAACCCTAAACAATAAAAAAACATAAAAATAAATTAAAAGAAAACCTAAACCCTAAACTAAAAAAAACCTAAACCTAAAATAAAAATAAAATAAACCTAAACCTACACTAAAATAAACTAAACTAAAATAAATAAAACCTAAACCTAAACCTAAACTAAATAAAATAAAATAAACTAAAAATAAACTTAAACTTAAACTAAAAAATATAATCTAAAAATAAACCTAAATTAAAAACCTAAAACCTAAACTTAAAAATAAAAAATTTAAAAAATTTAAACCTAAACCTAAAAATAAAAAATAAAACCTAAATCTAAAAACTAAAATAAAAATAAAACTAAACTAAAAAATAAACCTAAGAAAAAGCATAAACCTAAAAAAGAAACTAAAAAAGAAACCTAAACTAAAATAAATAAACCTAAAATAAATAAACTAAACTAAATAAAAATAAAAATAAACATAAATAAATAAAATGAAATAAATAAAAAATAAACTAAATAAACCTAAACCGTAACTTTACTTAATTTTTAAAAAAATAAAAATAATAAAAAACAAAACCCTAACCCTAAACCTTAAACCCAAAAATTAACCCTAAACCCTAAAGTCTAAACCCTAAATCCCATAAACCTAAACCCTAAAACCCTAAAACCTAAACCCTAAACCCTAAACCTAAACCCTAAACCCTAAACCCTAACCTAACTCTAACCTAACCCTAACCCTAAACCCTAAACCCTAAACTAACCCTAAACCCTAAACCCTAAACCTTAAAAACCTAAACCCTAAAGCCTAAACCTTAAACCATAAACCCTAAACTAACACTAAACCCTAAGGTAACCCTAAACCCTAAACCCTAAAAGCCCTAAACCCTAAAGCCTAACACTAAACTGTAAACCCTAAACCCTAAAATCTTAAACCCTAAAACCTTAACCCCAAAATGCTAAACCCTAAACCCTAAACCCTAAACCTTAAACCCTAAACCATAAAAACTTAAAAAGCAAAACCTAAACCAAATAAAACCTAACAATCAAATAAATAAATAAACCTAAACCTAAACAAATTGAAAAATCAAATAAATTAAAAACCTAAACTAAAACCTAAACCTAAACCTAAAAATAAAATAAAATAAACAAATGAAGATAAACTAAATAAAATAAAAAAAAAACTTAAAACTAAACTAAAAAAATAAAATAAGAATAAAAACCTAAATAAAATTAAAACTAAACCTAAAATAAAAATAAAATAAACTTAAAATAAACCTAATAAAATAAAATAAAACTAAATAAAACCTAAACTAAAAAATAAACCTAAAAAATAAAACATAAAATAAATAAAAAATAAAACCTAAACCTTAAGAAAAAAAAATCTAAACCTAAAATAAAAATAAAATAAACAAAATAAAAAAACTTAAACCTAAACTAAAATAAATAAAACCTAAACCTAAACCTAAAATAAACTAAACATAAACCTAAACTAAAAAATAAAACCTAAAAGTAAACCTAAATTAAAAACCTAAAACCTAAACCTAAAAAAATAAAATAAAAACTAAACCTAAATCTAAAAAATAAAAAAATAAAACCTAAACCTAAAAAATAAAATAAAAAAAACTCAACTAAAAATTAAACATAAACCTAAACAAAAAAAATAAACTAAAATTGAAAAAAAAAAACTAAAATAAAGAAAAAAATAAACTAAATAAATCTAATAAACAACAGAAGAAATGTTGAATATGAATTTATTCTATGTTAATTAAAACAACCAAAAATCCTAAACCCTAAACTAAAACTTGAACCCTAAACCTAAAACCTAAACCTTCTACCCTAAACCCTAAACCCTAAAATCTCTAAACCATGAACCCTAAACCCTAAGCCTAAACCCTAAATGCCTAAAACCTAAACCCTAAATTAAACCTAAACCTTAAACTAGAAACCCTAAACCCTAAACTCTAAAAAGATAAAAACCTTAAACTAAACTAAATAAAGCCTGAAAATAAAATAAATGAAAAATCTAAAACAATTTAAAAAATAAAATACCATAAAAAAATAAACTAAAACCTAAACCTAAGCCTAAACCTAAAAAGAAAATAAAATAACAAATAAAAACTAAACTAAAATAAAATATATAAAAACCTAAACTAAACTAAAAAAATAAAAAACCTTAATAAAATAAAAACTAAACATAAAATAAATTAAACTAAAAATTAAATATAAATCTATACCTTAAAAATAAACGTAAAAATAAATAAAAAATAAAACCTAAACCCTAAAGTGAAAAAAAACCTAAACCTATACGTAAAAAAATAAACTAAAAATAAAATAAACTAAAATAAAATAAATAAAACCTAAACCTAAACCTAAAAAATAAACCAAAATAAAGACTTGAACTAAAATAAATAAACCTAAAATAAATAATCTAAACTAAATAAAAATAAAAATAAGCCTAAATAAAAATAGAATAAAAAAAAATAAACTAAATAAACCTAAACCTTCTAGTTTACTTAATTTTAAAAAAAATAAAAAAATAAAACCCTAACCCTAAACCCTAAACCCTAAAACTAGCCCTAAACACTAAACTCTAAACCCTAAACCTACAACCCTAAACCCTAAAACCCTAAACCTAAACCCTAAACCCTAAACCATAAACCCTAAACCCATAAACCCTGAACCCTAAACACTAAAAAACTCTAAGCCCTAATTCCTAAACCCTAAACTAACCCTAAACACTAAACCCAAACACAAACCGTAAGCCTTAAACCCTAAACCATAAAACCCTAAGCCCTAAACCTTAAACTAACCCTAAACCCTAAACCTAAACCAAAAAAACTCTAAACCCCAAAGCCTAAACCTTAAACCTTAAACCTTAAACCCTAAACTAACCCTAAACCCTAAAAACCCTAAATTAGAAAGCCTACACACTAATCCTTAAACCCTAAACCCTAACACTAAATGATAAACCCTAACTTCCTAAACCCTAAACCCTAAACTTTAAACCCTAAAAATCTAAAAACATAAACTGAAACTAAATAATACTTAAAATTAAAATAAATAAAAAACTTAAACCTAAATTAAATAAAAAACATGATATATTAAAACATAAACCTAAACTTAAAAAGAAAATAAAATAAATAAATAAAAATAAATTAAAATAAAATAAATAAAAACCTAAACTAAATTAAAATAAAATAAACTGAATAAGAAACCTAAATAAAATAAAAATAAAATATAAAATAAAATAAAAAATCAAAAATAAATAAAAAAATAAAACCTAAACCCTAAACTTAAAAAACCCTAAACATAAAATAAAATAAAAATAAATAAAATAAAATAAACCTAAACCTAAAATAAAATAAATTAAACTAGAATAAATAAAACCTAAACCTAAACCTAAAATAAACTAAACCTAAACCCTAAACTAAATAAAATAAAATAAACTAAAAATAAGCATAAACCTAAACTAAAAAATAAAACCTAAAAAATAAACCTAAAATAAAACCTAGAAGCTAAACCTAAAAAAAATAAAATAAACCCAAACCTAAAAATAAAAAAATAAACCAAAACCTAAAATAAAATAAACATAAAACTCAATTAAAAAACAAACCTAAACCTAAAAAACTAAATAAAAATAAAACTCAATTAAAAAAATAAACCTAAAAAAAAAACCTAAACCTAAAAATAAACCCAAATAAAACCTAAACTAAAATAAATAAACCTAAAATAAATAAACTAAACTAAATAAAAATAAAAAAAATAAACATAAGTAAAATGAAAATAAAATAAACCAAAATAAATAAAAATAACAAAATAAAAGAAGAAATGTTGAATATGAATTTGTTCTCATTAATAAAAAAACCCTAAACCCTAAACCCTTTACCCTAAACCCTAAACCTAAACCTAGAACCTAAACCCTAAACCCTAAAATCATAAACCCTAAACCCTAAAACCTAAACCCTAAACCCTTAACCCAAAAAACCCTAAACCCTAATCCCTAAACCCTAAAACCTAAACCCTAAACTAACCCTAAACCTTAAACCCTAAACCCTAAAAAGCTAAAAACCCAAACCTAAACTAAATAAAACCTAAAAATAAAATAAATAAAAATCTAAAATAAAGTAAAATAAAAAAGTAAAATAAAATAAAAACATAAACTAAAAGCTAAACATAAACCTAAACCTAAAAAAAAAAGAAATACTAAATAAAATAAAATAAATACTAAACTAAAATAAAATAAATAAAAACCTAAACTAAAATAAAAATAAAAAACATAAATAAAATAAAACTAAACCTAAAATAAAATAAATTTAAAATAAATAAAAATCTAAACCTAAACAATAAACCTAAAATAAATAAAATAAATAAACCTAAACCCTAAAAAAATAAAATAAAATAAACCTAAACCTAAACTAAATAAACTAAAAAATAAACCTAAACCTAAACCTACAAAACTAAATAAAATAAAATAAACTAAAAGAACTTAAACCTAAACTAAAAGACACAACCAAAAAAATAAACCTAAAATAAAACTGAAACCTAAACCTAAAAAAATAAAATAAAACCTAAAAATAAAAAAAAATAAACCTACCTAAAAATAAACTAAAATAAAAAATAAACCTAAATAATAAAATAAACTAAAATAATTAAAAAATAAACTAAATAAACCTAAACCTATAAGTTTACTTATTTTAAAATTAAATTCTAAATCCTAAACCTAAACCCTAAACCATAAACCCTAAAAAAAAAACTAAACCCTAAAACTAAACCCTAACCCCTAAACCCTAAACCTAAAAGCAAAAAACCTAAACCAAACACTAAACCCTAAACCCTAAACTATAAACCCTAACCCTAAACCCCAAACCCTAAACTTAAACCTAAAGCAACTAAATAAATTTTAAAAAAAAACCTAAACCCTAAAACCTAATAAACCTTAACCTAAACCTAAACCATAAAAATGGGCAAAACCTTGATGACAATAACATCATCACAACAAGGGCTCAGATCAAAGGCGAGTCAAGGTGAGGTTATCACAAGGTGGTGGGGATCTGAGGAGTCAGATATGGAGGGTCGAGTAGGTGGTGGAGTCAAGGAGCGATGAGGTTACAAACCATGGTGGGAGGGAAAGATCGAGGTTATGATGGTGGTCCCGCTACTCAAGCGGGTGGTTCTATGGAACCGGAGAAATAAAGAGTGGTCGATCCGACCGCAGATATGGAATTGTCTTTATAGAGATAATTATTGCTCTATGCATGCTCATTTTTATCTACGTCATTTGGTTGTCTCTTAGAAAACTTGGGTGTGTTATTTGCTTAATGAAATCGAAAAGAAGAAATGTTGAATCTGAATATGTTCTCTGTAAAAAAACCAAAAACACTAAATCATAAACTAAAACTTAAATCCTAAACCTAAAACTTAAACCTTAAACCCTAAACCCTAAAAACCCTAAACTCTAAACCCTAAACCCTAAAACCCTAAACTGTAAAATCTAAAACTTAAACCCAAAATCATAAATCCTAAACCCCAAACCCTAAACCCTAAACCTTAAACCCTAAAAAGCTAAAATCTAAACCTATACTAACTAAAACATAAAAAAATAAATACAAAAAATGAAACAAAAAATAAATAAATAAATAAATAAAATAAAATAAAAACATAAACTAAAACCTAAACCTAAGCCTAAACCTAAAAAGAAAACAAAATAAAATAACGTTAAATTAAATAAATAAATAAAACCTAAACTAAACTAAAAGATAAAACCTAAATAAAATAAAATAAACCTAAAATAAATTAAAATAAAACTAAAAAAAACCTTAAAAAATAAACCAAAAATAAAAAACATAAAAATAAATAAAAATAAAACCTAAACCCTAAATTAAAAAAAACCTAAACCTAAAATAAAAATAAAATAAACATAAACCTAAACTAAAATAAATAAAACCTAAACATAAACCTAAAATAAACTAATAATCCTAAACCTAAACTAAATAAAATAAAACAAACTAAAAATAAATATAAACCTAAACTAAAAAGTAAAAACTAAAAATAAACCTAAAATAATAACCTAAACCTAAACCTAAAAAAAAATAAAACTTAAACCAAAAAAATAAAATAAAAATAAAACTAAACTAAAAAATTAACCTAAACCTAAACCTAAACCTAAAAAATAAACTAAAATAAAAAATGTAAACTATAATAAATAAACCTAAAATAAATAAACTAAACTAAATAAAAATAAAAAATAAATAAACCTAAATAAAAATAAACTAAATAAACCTAAACCTACTAGTTTACTTAATTTAAAAAAATAATAAAAATAAAATAAATAAATAAATAAACCCTAAACCCTAAACCCTAAACCCTAAACCCTAAACCCTAAACCCTAAATCCCAAACCCTATAAAAACTCTAAACCCTAAACCCTAAAACTCTAAACCTTAAATAAAACCCTAAACCCTAAACCTTAAAACCATAAATCTTAAACTTTAAACCCTATACCCTAAACTAAAACCTACAACCTAAACCCCAAATTGTAAACCCTAAACCTTGAACCCTAAACCCTAAAAACCTAAACTTAAACTAAATAAAACCTAAAAATAAAATAAATAAATAAAACATAAACCTAAATAAAATAAAATAAAAACCTAAACTAAAACCTAAACCTAAACCAAAAAATAGAATCAAATTAAAAGTAAAACTAAACTAAAATAAAATAAATAAAAACCTAAACTAAACTAAAAAATAAAATAAACCTAAAATAAAATACCTAAATAAAATAAAACCTAAACATAAAATAAAATAAAGCTAAAGTAAAATAAAAATAAAATAAACTAACAAAAAATAAACCATAAACCCTAAATCCTAAACCCTAAAAACCCTAAACCTGAAATCCTAAACACTAAACCCTAAACCCTAAACCCTAAACACTAACCCTAAACCTAAACCCTAAAACCCTGAGCTCTAAACCCTAAATCTAAAACCCTAATCCCTAAACCCTAAAAACCTAAAAACCTAAACCTAAAATAAATAAAACCTAAACATAAAATAAATAAAAAACCCAAACCTCAATAAAATAATAAAAAATAAAATAAAATAAAATAAAAACTAAAACTAAAACCTGAACCTAAACCTAAAAAAGAAAGTAAAAAAATAAAAAAAAACTAAAATAAAATAAACAAAACCTAAAAAAACTAAAAAATAAAATAAACCTAAGAATAAAAAAGCTAAATAAAATAAGATAAACTAAAAATACACCTAAACATGGAGTAAAATGTAAAACCTAAAAATAAACTAAAAAATAACCAAAAATAAAAACCTTAAACCTAAACCTAAAAAAATAAAATAAAGATTTAAACTAAACGTAAAAATAAAAAATAAAACCTAAACCTAAAAAGTAAAATGAAAATAAAACTCAACTAAAAAATGAACCTAAACCTAAAAAATAAACTAAAATATAAAACCTAAACTAAAATAAATAAATCTATAACAAATAAACTAAACTAAATAAAAATAAAAAATAAATATAAATATAAATAAAAAGTAAAATAAACTAAACTAAATAATCTGCATAAACCTAAACCTATCGGATTACTTAATTTTTTTTTAAAAAAAACCCTAAGCCCTAAACCCTAAACCCTAAACCCTAAACCATAAAGCCTAAACACTAAACCCTAAACCATAAACCCTAAACCCTAAACACTAAACACTAAAAACCTAAAAACCTAAACCTAAACTAAATAAAACCTAAAAATAAAATATAAAAAAAAATAAGCTATAAATAAATAAAATAAAATAAAATAAAATAAATAAAACCTAAACTTAAACCTAAACTAAACAAAAAATAAAATAAACTAAAATAAAATGAATAAAACCTAAACTAAACTAAAAAAAATAAAATAAACCTAAGAATAAAACCTAAATAAAATAAAAACTAAACATAAAATAAAAATAAAATAAACCTAAAATAAAATAAAATAAAATAAATAAAACTTCCTAAAACTAAACCTAAAACCTAAAATTAAATAAAAAATAAATCCTAAGTTTAAATTATAAAAAAAAACCTAAACCTAAAATACAAAATAAATAAAATAAAATAAACCCAAGCTTAACCTAAAATAAATAAAACCTAAACCAAAACAAAAATAAAATAAACTAAACCTAAACCGAAACTACATTTAATAAAAAAATAAACTAAAAATAAACCTAAACCTAAACTATAAAATAAAACCAAAAAATAAACCTAAAATAAAACATAAAACCTAAACCTAAGAAAATAAAATAAAAAACTAAACCTAAACCTAAAAATAAAAAATAAAACTTAAACCTAAAAAAATAAAATAAAAATAAAACTCAACTAAAAAATAAACCTAAACCTAAAAAAGGAACTAAATCAATCTAAAATAAATAAACTGAACTAAATAAAAATAAAAAATAAAATCAACTAAAATAAATAAATAATAAACTAAATAAACCTAAACCTATCGGTTTACTTAATCTTTTTTTTTAAAAAACTAGAAACACTAAATCCTAAACCCTAAACCATAAACCCTAAATCCTAAACCCTAAACCCTAAACCCTAAACCCTAAACCCTAAACCCTAAATCATAAACCATAAACCCTAAAAAACCTAAACCCTAAACCCTAATCCTAAACCCTAAACCTAAACTTAAAGTAACTAAATAAATTAAAAAATAAACCTAACCCTTAAACCTAATAAACCTAAACCTAAACATAAACCCTAAGATTAAGTAACCTGATGATGGAACATCATCATCCAGGCTCATTCTATATCTAGCTAGAAGATGGATGCACGTTATCATAGTGGTGGGTAGGATCTAGAGGTGCTAGTGGATATGGAGGTGGTGGTCAGAGTAGTGGTGGTTATGGAGGCAGGAGGAGCATGGATGTTATAGCCGTAGTGGTGGCAAGGGAGAGATGGGGATATGATGGTGATCCCGCCACTGAGAGGCCGAGGTGGTTCAAGTGAACTATACAAACTAAAGAATGGTCGATCCGATGCTTATACAACTGTCTTTATAGTAGAGACTTCTAGTTATCTAGGGTTTTGATTTGTCATGATGCTCATTTTTTATCTATGTCATCTCCTATGTCTTAGAAAACTTGGTGTTACTTAGTAGATGAAATCAAAAAGAAGAAATATTGAATCTGAATTTGTTCTCTATTAAAAAATACCCTAAACCCTAAACTAAAACCTCAACCCTAAAACTAAAACCTAAACCTTAAACCCTAAACCGTAAACCCTAAAACCCTAAACCCTAAACCTTAAATCCTAAACCATAAATCCTAAACCCAAAAAAAGCCCTAAACCCTAAACTAACCCTAAACCCTAAACCCTTAAAAGCTAATAGCCTAAAAC